>JAEIFJ010000352.1:0-160000 GCA_018903435.1 Leucophenga varia | reverse complement strand
CACCTCTATATAATTTCATCATAATTTAGGGTATACAACAGTCGCCTAAGTTGCAACATTTTTTCTATTGTTTATTTTTTTTTGTCTTTACAAAAGAGCTTTTGCGTGGTGATGTATATAAAAGCTTTGGCAATATTTCTTTGATTTAGTGATATTTTGTTAACGATCATAGTTGGTGTCTCAAAGTGATAATATATTTTATATAGCAACAAAATGGCTTTCACTGAATTACTACTTTTAATTATAACCATTTTGACTGTGATCTATTTTTACTTGAAACACAGTCACGCATATTGGAAACGCAAGGGCATTCCATATGTAAAGCCAACATTTCTCATTGGTAATACCAAAGAATTATTTACACAAGAAAATTCCTACGGTTTGCATTTATCGACAATTTATAATGATCCCGAAATGCAAAATGAAGATGTTATTGGCATTTATAAGTTAAATAAACCGGCTTTAATTCTACGCAATACAGAATTAATTAAATCTATTTTAATTAAAGATTTTAATAAATTTTGCAATCATCCTTCGCGTTGCGATAAAAAATGTGATCCAGTCAACTTTTATAATTTAGTTTTTCTACGTAATTCACATTGGAAGGAGATACGCGCTAAATTGACGCCGTTCTTTACAAGTGGCAAAGTAAAGCAAATGTATCCGTTAATGTTGGAGGTAAATAGAAAAAAAAATTTTTTTTTAAAAAATTACTTTTAAAAATATATAAATATTTTTTTCTCAAGATCGCCGACAATTTGGAGCAACATTTACATAAAAACTCCAACGCCTCTGGCATATATACCGATGAAGTTAAAGAAGTTTGCGCCTGTTTCACCACAGATGTGATTGCTACATTGGCCTTTGGTGTACGCGCAAATAGTCTGGAGAATCCAAATGCTGAATTTCGACAGCATGGACGTGCATTTTTCAATGTTTCCCTAGTGCATGCTATAAAAGCCATTTTTGTATTCTTTCAACCCAGTCTGGTCTCATTGCTGCGTGTTAAGTTTATGAAAGATGAATTTGAAAAATTTCTACGCGATACTATACATTTTATTATGAATGAACGTGTTAAAAGTGGCACTAAACGTAATGATTTAATTGATATTTTAATTAATGTCAAAAATGATGCTGCTAAGGAAACAAGAGAAGAATTTTCTTTATACACAAGATCCCGATTTTGTAGTGGCACAGGCTGCTGCTTTTTATATGGCTGGTTTTGAAACTTCGTCAACAACAATGTTATTTGCTTTATATGAATTAGCTAAACATTCCGAAATACAGCAACGTTTGAGAGCGGAAATCAATGAAGCGCTGCTGGCGGAAAATGGTAAACTTTCGTATGAGAAAATTAATTCGCTGGAATATCTTTCAATGGTTATCGATGAGGTATTGCGTTTGTATCCGGTGTTACCATTTTTGGATCGTGAATATATGCATACGCCCGGAGAGCAAAAGTATTCACTGAAACCATATTATAATTATGAGCTGGAAGATGGTATACCAGTTTATGTACCCGTTTATGCAATACAACGTGATCCTAAATACTGGAATGATCCGAATACTTTCGATCCTGAACGTTTTTCAACAGAAAATAAAAAATCCATAAATCCTATGGCTTATATGCCATTTGGTCTGGGTCCACGTAGCTGTGTTGGCAGTCGTATTGGATTGTTACAAACAAAAATGGGCTTGGTGCACATTTTAAAAAATCATGCTGTGCGTACCACTGATAAGACTGTTAAGGAGATTAAATTTGATCCTAAACAATTTTTACTACAATCAAATTGTAATTTACATCTTGAGTTTATAACTGATCGTTTATATGATAGTAATATTGGTAGAAATTAAATAAAATGTTGATAATTTAAATTTGTTTTTATTTTAATTATTCCATCTCAGCGAAATGAAATTCGTAAATTCGGAACCCGCTATATCTCCTGACTGAAGCAACATAGTAATCAGTTGGCAATAAACTTGATTCAAAACAGCAAAAACTTACAAGGCGGCTCAAAAAAACTCACTCCCTTGACCTACCCTTTAGACCTGAGTTTTCAAAAATGGATGACCCTAGCAGGATTCAGAAATGACTTTTTAAAACAAATTCCATTCCACTGGATGGAATTAAAAAAAAAAAGAAATTTCAACACTGCTAGGACACACTAAGCACATTGGATGCTTAATACTTGTAAAATTTTTGAATACTCCAAATTTATTCCAGAGAACCGTAATAAGGTTCTTTTTTTCACTTTGTAAATAGAGAAAAACACACTAAAAAATATGCTCCAAAAAATTTTCAAAGCTCTTAGTATTTACCTGTTTTAGGTTTTCTCCTAAAATCGTCGCAATTAATTGGACAGAAATGGTTCTTTTACTTTGGAAGTGTAGATGAAATTTTCAGGATCAGAGACTGAACATAGTGTAACCTAAGGATTTTGGCAGGCTGGTTCTGCTCAGAGTCATGCTCAAAATAAGTTTCATCTCCCAAGGTTTACGTGTTTTGGCTTAGAGTATTTCGAAAACCGTGGCTGATGGAATAATTCTGTGCACGAATACGAAATCAAAATCAATTATATAAATTTAGTCAGCCTGAATATTTCTTAAAATTTTTCGTAGGTTTATTGAAGAATATATTTTGCAGTATAACACTTCTCCATAGTTTTAAGAGTTTCTGGAGTTTCTTCACAAAAATATAGTTTCTACTGGTCACTTTATAATAAAATCGAAAAATATAAACAAATTAAAAACAAAATCAAAACAAAAATGGCATATCAAAATAGGTAATACTCTTTATTCTCCAGAGATATATGTTAAGACCAAAACTAAAAAGTTGTCTGTCATGCTAAATGTGCTCTTTTTAGATTAAAATTGACAAACATTTCACAACAGATTCTCTCTCGTGAGCCTTATCAGCAAAAAGCAGCGTATTTGCTCAAATATTATCATAAATACTCGATTTCTTACAGTTGGACATGACAATAACAATTTAACAATCAAAACTAATCAAGAAACCCTCTTATCTTTTTCGAACTGTAACATATTTTTGCTCAAAATTAATATACCCAGTGCAGAGCACTAATGGACAGATAGTGCCCTTATCAAAAGGCTATAATCAGTATAAAAAGGCAGCGTCCAACAATTATTTACTTCATTAAAGGAAAAAAAAAACTATAGCGCACAACGCTTGACAATTAATTTAAAAAAAAAAAAAAAAAACAAATTGTAAATATAATTAAAAAGGTTCGTAATAAATTTATTGGACTTTAATTTTATGTTAATTTCTTATTATTGTGAAATTCATTTTATTTACAGCAACAAAATGTCCTTAACTGAAGCACTCATTCTGATTTCAACCGTTTTGGTTGCAATTTATTTCTGGTCCCGAAATGCACATGCCTATTGGAAACGCAAGGGTATTCCGTATCTAAAACCATCCTTTCTCATTGGCAATCTAAAGGAAACTTTTCGACTGAAAACCTCATTTGGATTGCATGTCTCCGATGTTTATAGCGATGCCGCAATGCAGAATGAAGCTGCTGTGGGACTTTATATTTTAAATAAACCTGTATTGGTTTTACGTGAACCCGAACTGATTAAATCGGTTCTAATTAAGGATTTTAATAAATTCGCAAATCGTTATGCAAGGTGTAATGCACATGGTGATGCGCTACAAGCAAATAATCTCTTCTTTGTGCGTAATCCGGAGTGGAAGGAAATACGCGCCAAATTGACACCAGTTTTTACAACTAGCAAAGTGAAACAAATGTATCCTTTGATGTTGGAGGTGAGTTTTATTATTTTATTTGATATTTCGACCATAGTTTCTTTCTATTTTGCGAACAAGAAATTTATTTATATAATCCTAAAACAATATCCTTTATACTTAACAGATCGCCGATAATTTGGAAAAGCATCTTCAGCGTCAAAATAAAACTAATACGAATAAATTCCAAATGGAAATTAAAGAAGTTTGTGCCTCCTTTACAACCGATCTAATTGCAACAACGGCTTTTGGAATAAATGCCGATAGTCTTCAGAATCCAAATGCTGAATTTCGACGAATTGGACGTAAAACATTTGATTTTGATTTAAGAACAACAATTCCCTTCTTTATAGCTTTCTTTATACCGAAACTGGCAAAATTGCTTCCCATACGTACCACTTCCATAGAATTTCAAACATTTTTACGCAAAACAATTAAATTTGTGATGGACGATCGTGAACGTACTGGCACATTACGTAATGATTTAATTGATATTTTAGTCGGTTTGAAGAAGGAAGCCGCTTTGGAACAAAAACAAACACATTTTGCCAATAACTTTGATTTTTGGTAGCACAAGCTGCAATCTTTCTAAATGCCGGATTTGAGACATCATCATCGGCAATGACATTTGCGCTATATGAACTCGCAAAACAGCCCGCATTACAAGAACGTTTAAGAGCAGAAATCAATGAAGCACTAATTGCCGAGAATGGTAAACTCACCTATGAGACAATTATGTCTCTGGAATATCTTTCAATGGTTGTCGATGAAGTATTACGTTTGTATCCCAATTTACCATTTTTGGATCGTGAATATTATGCGCCACCTGATGAGCCAAAATACTCGCTTAAACCATATTATAATGCTGAACTGGATAATGGTACACCGATTTATATACCAGTTTATGGCATACATCGTGATCCTAAGGTAGTTGATATATTAATTCTAAATAAACAAATTTATTAATGCATCTATCTCTTTCTTATATAGTACTGGCCCAATCCAAATCATTTCGATCCTGAACGTTTTTCACCGGAGAATAGAAAATCCATAAATCCTATGACTTATTTACCCTTCGGTTTGGGTCCACACATTTGCATTGGCATGCGCATTGGTTTATTACAAGCAAAAATTGGTTTGGTACACATCTTGAAGAATCATTTTGTGCGTCCTTACGAAAAGACTGATAAGGAGATTATATTCGACCGCAAAGCATTTTTATTACAAACAGATACTGGTTTACATCTTGAATTAATTAATGATAAGCTTTATGACAACAAAGTCAATGCGAAATAGTTATAAATAAAAATTAGCAGCGCAATTTACTCGAATTTGTGTTTTTTTTTTTAGCTTCTTTGACCCTTGAGTTAGGAACGCCCATATATGTATTTATCATCGTCTGTCATTAAGTAACTGTCTCTTAGTGTAAGTAGTGCACAGCAAAATGAAGGTTGCTTAGATAAGATTACAAAATACGAGGTGTGTTCAAACATTATCGCGAATTTTGAATTTTCGCGGGTTACGTATATTCGAGTTTCGATTTTTTTGTGGCGTTAGGTTGGTACTCATGTCTCTCACTTATGCCGACAAGCTCGGCCATTTTGAATGTTCACTTAATTGTTGACAGCTGCTTTGCTTGCAAGTGTTTTGGATAGTCTCCGATTTTTACTTATTCAAAAAAAAAAGATCAAATTTTTTTTTTTCTGAATGGAATAAATGGAATAAAAATGTTGAAGAAGGCTTATGGGGACCGAGCTCTATCAAAATCAACAACATTTGATTGGTATAAATTGTTGAAAGAAGGTTGCGAACGTGTTGAAGACGAAGAGCTCCCTGATCAACCATCTACCTTAATGGACGATGCTCACATCCAAAAAGTAAAAGAATTAGTGCTTGCACACCGTCGATTAACTATGAGAGACATTGCTAATGAAATTGGCGTATCGAAAGGATCAATTAATGCAATTTTGAAGGATGTTTTGGGCCTCAAACGTGTCAAGTCTCGGTTGGTACCAAAAATGATGATTTTTTTTAAAAACTGTACTGATTTTTCGTGACTTTTTTTGCCAAAAATCCAACCAATATCGTTCCGAAATCAACATATTCGCTTGATTTGGCACCGTGTGACTTCTGGCTATTCCCAAAACTCAAGAGACCACTCCGGGGAACGCGTTTCGAGTCGATTGAGGAGATAAAAGCTAAATCGAAGAAGGCGCTGATGGCTATACCGGAAAGGGACTACTTGGCATGTTTCGAAGATTGGAAAAAACGTTGGCATACGTGTATTTTATCGGGAGGGGATTACTTTAAAGGGGACAAAATAGATATTCATGAATAAATAAATAATTTAAAAAAAAAAAAATATGCGATACTTTTTGAGCACACCTCGTATATCGAGGAAATCAATTCGGCAATCTTTAAACTATCCAGATAATGTGCACAGAAATCTATCAACAGGGCCACAGCAACAAAACCATTATCAATTACAAACGAAATTACATTTTTATGTTTACTGTTTGGCTATCTAAACAAACAACAGACAACATTATAGGTTCCTTATCTGCTTAGAATAATGTTATGGTCTAATCGGGCCGAAAGTGTCACTAGCTGCCCTTCGTTGTATTTTATAGATAGTGATATGGGCCGAAGGTTTAACGTTTGATAACTGACGAACTTATTTTTTCTTTCTTTCTCACACTTGCGAAACTACATGCGAAACCGTAGATAAGGTAGCCAAGAAAGAATGGTGGTGCCAAAATGAAAATATTGGAGCGAAGACGGTGCACAATGTTTGACAGACCGTTCTTGATGGCTCCAGCGAAGGCACGCTGCACAGTGAACGGTAGAAATGGTGGTCGAAATAACAAAGCGAAAATTGGAAATAGCTTTATGTAGTAATAACAAATTATAAACCAAAAAGTAATTATGCTGGGAAAACTCCGAGACCCTCCTCCGCTACCGTATAAGGAAAAATAATGGTCAATTAATTTATATAAAAATTTACTGAACCATAAAATAAAAAATATTAAAAATAAATGATATGAAATGAAAAAAATTAATCAATTAAATCAAAAAAACGATTTGGAAAAATGATTTTTTTATACCGCCACACATAGTGTGAAGGGTATTATCAGTTTGTCGGAAAGTTTGTAACGCATTAAAGGAGGCCCCATATATATATTATTGATCAGCCGACGAGACGAATCGATCTAGCCATGTCCGTTCGTCCGTCCGTCTGTCTGTCTGTTGCAATGCGTGTTTCGGAAAGTTTTAAAGATATTGACCTGAAACTTTAAACTTAAGCTTTTTGTCTAGGCAGTTTGTATGGCAGAACCAAGGTGCCACGACCACTTTTAGATATAGCCCCCATACAAACTTACCATTTTTTTCTATATTTTTCTATGAAAATAGTTATTATTTATGAATGTTTTGACTACGAATCGGGTAAAAACACTTTTAATCCAATATCCATCCATCCAATATCAGAAGAAAGGTATCACGCCCATTTTTAGATATAACCCCCATACAACTTTTTTTTGTTTTTGTATGAAAATTGTTATAAATGTTATTTACAACAAATATAAAAGCACTTTAATGACATCCAATTTCAAAACCCCCCATACAAACAAGCGCCCATTTTCAGTTGTGAATAGTTCTTATTTAGTATTCACTCCAATTTTTTTTTTCCCTAAAATATTTCGTACAAGGATCGAGCCATATAACATATAGTCCCTTTAACCCCTTTTTTTATTTTTCCAAGAAAATGAATAAAGTTTCGTGTGGCGGTATTTGAGCTTCGGTGCTTCGAAGTTAATGTTCTTGCTTTTTTTTGATAATTTTCGTTGCCTGCTTAAAAAAGGATTAGAGCTCACATTTAATCTATTTAGTAAGTCTGTATTTGTTGCTACACTTGAGATCTTATGAGTGTGATGGTGTCGATACATTTTAATGTTCTTGTTCCTAGACTTCCCTGCTTTTTCGGAGAGCACACGATACTACTACAATAGCATCAGTAGTATGAATTATGAGAATAACGGGGGAAAATAATACCAGTAATACACCTACGACAGTTCTCTTACAGTATCCAGCACAAATTTTCCAAAATTTTCCACATTTATTGAATGCCCTGAAACCAAGGCTTGCAATAATGTCTCAAGAAATTTTTAATTAAATGTTTCTCAATGCCTGGTAGTTATTGCCGTGTTTCCATCATTAAAGACAACTACCACCTGCTTTGGGTTTATTGACTATTATTTGAAATTGTTCTTTATCTTTTAAACATATTAATTGCCACTGTTTGATTTTAAGTCTGTATGAAACATAAAGAAATTTTTCAAAAAATCGAATATAGACATGTAGAGGAGACAATCCAAATTATTTGTGATCCTTTTCACCTTTTTTTTAGCAAAAAATGTTCAATATCATTCATATCAATTCGTTTTGCCTCGCAAATGTAGCATTTGCCTAGGAATTAGGAAAGTGATTATAAGTGAAAAGAAACACGAAAACAAAACAAATAAAACAGATTTACACAATAAACAAGAACATCTTCACAAAGCACACAGTCAGCACAATACGTCTATGAAACGGTAAAAAGTCAACAAGACCGCTTTAGTTAAATGCATTTTACGCAAACACGGGCAAAAACGGGCAGCTGAAATTAATTGCTCAGAATAAAAAAACAATAACAATTATTTAGACATATGTCTGAACTTAGGCAAAAGAAAGGGGTCTCAACTTTTACTTTAGCTGACAATGACACTGGGAACAATTAATTATTAAAACAAAACTAAAGCATATTATAACATTAAAACAATTGTAATGCATAGTTACCACCTTTATTTCAATATAAATTTTAATTTGTAATTTCACAACTCGATTTAATAGTTTTATTTACAGCAAATTAAACTTTTAAATCTTCAAATTAAACTTTCAAAATCTTTCAAATGCGTCCTTTCCGCTAACGAGTTACAATACAACGAAAATGTTAAAAAGGTCAGTTACGCTACCGAGTCCGAGTTTTGAAAAACATCGAACGACACCAACAAGATTTAAGTCTTCATTTTTAGATATGCTTATTTCGATTTTAAGACTTACATTAAATTTCAGTTTTCTATCCGTAGCCGTTTCGCCTGTAAGCTGATCAGCTTTAAATTAATTATTAAGTCTGTGATCAGATAAAACAGATTTATATCTATAGAAGATGCAGACTAAGAGAGAGAGAGAGTGCCAACGATATTTCAATGCGCTGTATTATTTGCTCTCACATTTAAGCTCTCCGCAATACAACAAAAATATGATGAAATAAATTATAAAATTGCTTCTTTCTAAAGTTCCCGATAAACGTGCGACATCAAAACAAAAATGATTTAGCTAAATTTTACTCGAGACGCTCCAAACATGCTCCATGCGAAAACTGCCTGTCATGCTGAAAATGTTTATTTTTTAAAGAAATACATAGTAGCGGTTCTGTTTTGGGCGTTATCAGCTAATTTAAACAAACAAAACTATGGTAACAATCGAGTATAATCGATTGCTTAGTCGTTCTGTGTTTGTCGAAGTGAAAAAGAACCATTACCAGAGGAAAACAAAAAATATTCTGTCTTCTTTACACTTGCAAAATAACATACGAAACTGAGTAAATAGAGAAAATCTGTCATCTCTTTCTTACTCATACCTTTCACAATATCGTCAATGTAGACCGCTTGCTACTACCTTTAGTAATTGTATCATGAACATAACACGACTCAACGTTTAAAACATTTTTAACATAAACTTAGCACAAAACTAATATACCCGGCACAAAATAAATATACAGATAGTGAATCGCAGTATATAAAGGCTGCGACGTTTAGTTTTTTAAAATTATTTAGCGCAAAGCAGACACGACTAACGCATGACAGCGTATTTTAAAATATAAAAAAATCAGAACTGTAAAATCTAGTTGTAAGGTTCGTAATCAAGTTTTTATTGAGCTTTTGAATACAAATATATAATTTTTTTATCAATCTTTTTAGCAACAAAATGGCTTTAACTGAGGCACTCTTACTGTTTAGCACCATTTTAATTGCAATTTATTTCTGGTCCAAAAATGCACATGCCTATTGGAAACGCAAGGGTATTCCGTATATAAAACCAACATTTTTTATAGGCAATTTGAAGGAATCTTTTCAATTGAAAACCTCTTTTGGATTGCATGTCTCCGACGTTTATAATAATGCCGCAATGCAGAATGAAGCTGCCGTGGGCATTTACATATTAAATCAGCCTGCTTTGGTTATACGTGAACCGGAATTGCTTAAATCTATTTTTATAAAAGATTTTAATAAATTCTCAAATCGTTATGGACATGCTGATCCAAAAGTGGATCCGTTCGCTGCATATAATCTCTTCTTTATGCGCAATCCGCATTGGAAGGAGGTACGCACCAAATTGACACCAGTTTTTACAAGTGGCAAAGTCAAACAAATGTATCCGTTGATGTTGGAGGTGAGTTTGGATGGATACATCGATATATAAACTAAAAATAATATAATATTTTTTACTCTCAATAGATTGCCGATGATTTGGAAAAGCATCTCTTGCGTCAAAATAAAACTAATACGAATAAATTCAATATCGAAATTAAAGAAGTTTGTGCCTCCTTTACAACCGATTTAATTGCATCAGTGGCTTTTGGATTAAAGGCCAATAGTCTTCAGAATCCAAAAGCTGAATTTAGGCAACATGGACGTGAAGCTCTAACTTTTGACTTATCAAGAGCGTTTCCTTTCTTTATAGCATTCTTTGTACCCAAACTGACAGGTTTGTTACGTATGAAACTTTTTCCGAAGGGATTCGAAACATTTTTAAGCGAAACCATAAAATTTGCTATGGACGAACGTGAACGTAGTGGCACATTACGTAATGATTTAATTGATGTTTTAATTAATTTGAAAAAGACAGCCGCTCTGGAACAAAAACAAACACATTTTACCAATAATTTTGAATTTCTAGTAGCACAAGCTAGTTTCTTCTTTACGGCAGGCTTTGAGACATCATCATCAGCAATGACATTTACTCTATATGAACTCTCAAAACAGCCCGCATTACAAGAACGCTTAAGAGCAGAAATCAATGAAGCACTAATTACCGAGAATGGTAAACTTACCTATGAGACAATTATGTCTCTGGAATATCTTTCAATGGTTGTCGATGAGGCATTGCGTTTGTATCCGGTGCTACCATTTTTGGATCGTGAATATTCTGCGCCAACTGGAGAGCCGAAATACTCGCTAAAGCCATATTATAATGCTGAACTGGATATTGGTACACCGATTTATATACCAGTTTATGGCTTACATCGTGATCCTAAGGTAAGTTGACATATTTCTTCAAAATAAACATATTTATAAATGCATCTATTTCTTTCTTATATAGTACTGGCCCAATCCAAATCATTTCGATCCTGAACGTTTTTCACCAGAGAATAGAAAGTCCATAAATCCTATGACTTATATGCCCTTCGGCTCGGGTCAACATAATTGCATTGGCAGCCGAATTGGCTTATTGCAATCAAAAATAGGTTTGGTGCACATCTTGAAGAACCATTTTGTGCGTCCTTGCGAAAAAACTATTAAAGAGGCTACTTTCGATCCGAAAGCTTTTATATTACAAACAGATTCCCCTATACACCTTGAATTAGTTTATGATCAGCTTTATGACAACAAAGTTAATAAATAAATAATAAAATAAATGTAAATAAAATTTTTCCATCGCTAAATATGTAGTTGTTTGCGTTTCTTTTTAATTTTAATTGTTTTAAAGAGACCTCATAAAGTACATATATATGAGAGAAGTCGATTTAATCACGTTTATTCGTTTCTCTACAGTAGACCCCCAACCACCCTCTTTACTAATATCTTCTACGCCATTTTTGTAACGCTATTTGAGCTTTTTTTCTTAAGTGAAACAAGCTTAAAAAGTTTTCAAACTGGTCGATCCCAAATTTGTATTGATTCTGGTTTGTTCTCGTATCGTAAAAAAATTAAACTATTGTATTAGTCGTCAAATAACCAATATTTTGTGTTTAAGTGGTTGAAAATGCTTTTAACATTTTCCATATTCCATGATCAGCATTGCAAGGATAGTCTATAAAGCTATTTCTGTTCGTCTGTCTGTATGTCTTGCTGTTTACCGTATAAAACGGATTATTTCGGAGATTAACAATATAAATTATAAATTGCCCGAACTTATAAAAGGTTATTTTTCTAGCCTCATTTTAATGGGTAGCCCCTAATGAACCAAACCCAAAATTTTGAGGTGTTGCATATTCTTTCTTAATAAAAAATACACCATTTTTTAAAATTTTTTATATGAAGACCAAATATAGTCTAAATTATTTTCAAAATTTCGGAATATGGAATACAAAGACATCTTAAGATTTCGAAATTTCCCAAAAATTAGCTAAAAACCCATCTTATTTTATTTTTAATAGAACATTATTTAAATTTTGATTATGAACCTTTAAATATATTTTTTTACAATGTTTGTATATGTCGTGCTTAGCTGGTATATTATAGGTTTGGTATTGTATTAAAAAAAAAATAAATAAATAAATTTGTAGCTCTAAATACAAATTATTGAAATGCGTATCGAGGAAAACCATAATTAAATTATTATTTCGGGAATATTACCGATATAATTCTATATTATGAAATGTAAATAGAACTACTAGCATAATCGCTGAAGCGTAACGTTTTAATTTTGTAGTACTTTTACAAATAAAACTTATGAACTACAACAGTAAAATTCTGGTTACCCAACAAACATTTTATTAAAAATAATTTATTTAATTAAAAATGCATACATATTTGTCACACGTCTCATTGATATCATTCACGGCTTAAGATAATAATGTTCCCGAAGAATGTTTTAATCCATAACAAAAAAAATTTTGAGGTAGGTTTGAATTGGGGATATCCCTTAAAGTAAGAAAAACCGTTGGTAAGTGAATACGGTGGCCAGTCTATCAAATCTTTTAGTCTTCGAGATAATCGACAGACACCATTTTGTTAAAATCGATTATCGAAACTTTACGTTGGAACCCATACATGATTATTTATTTTTTTTATTGATCAACTTCATATGGTCACTCTATGTGCTAATAAACTTAAAATAAAATATAAATTGAAAATTCAAAACCAACAAAAATAAAATAAAAACAAAAATGACAACGCAAATCACACTACTCAAGATTTTGAATATATATAGTACACTGGGGTCCCATATGAAAAATTCATGTCATGCTGATAATGTCTTCTCATTGTCCGTCTTTATCCCCAAAATGGTAGCGCACGCTTTCTACAATTTCTTATCAAAACTTTTGCATTTTATGATGATAATACTGACAAGACTGTGTGTGTTTTCAATAAAATGCCTCTAGCCGGTGTTATGTAAACGAGCTGTATTCGAGTTGTTCAAGTATAAAAGCACTTGGAAAATATATTTAAAATTTAGTAGCTGAATTACAATCGTGTTAAGCGTTTGACTATTTTATAAAACAAATTCGCGAATAAAAGTTATTCTTGAAGTGCATTGAAAACAAGTTACAATAATTGAAGGTCGGTTGGTTTGGAATAATTGCGTAAATCGTATAAAGAATAAATATTTTTTTCTTTGAATTGCATTTTACATAGAATTTTGAGTAATGTAAAATATAAAAAATATTAATTTTAAATAAATTTAAAAAAAAAAAAAATAATAAATAAAATTTGTCAGAGAAAATGCATAGTCGGATAAGCATGAAGGAACTGACCCCAGCGATATTTAATATCTTTAAATG
The DNA here is from genome assembly GCA_018903435.1 of Leucophenga varia. Lineage (NCBI taxonomy): Eukaryota > Metazoa > Arthropoda > Insecta > Diptera > Drosophilidae > Leucophenga > Leucophenga varia. Next base: position 146,411 of record JAEIFJ010000352.1, on the reverse strand, counting down.
AGTTTCAATAGCACTTGATCTAGAACGTAAACAGCTCAATTTTTACCAGATGAAATTCGCAGCTCAAGGGCTTTCGAACCTCATTTAATGATATTCAATATTGATGGGAGTTCCTACATGCTTACCCGGCTATGTCCTTTGCTTGCTTCTGTACTATTTCATACAATCTAATACTTTAATCTTTCTGGCTCGGAATGCCAGGTTAAAATGCTTATGAAAGAAAGATCGAAGCTTTAAACTTAATCCAAGGTGTCAGATTAATAAATTACGACAAGATCTCGTGAACTGGTATCTATAAGGACTACTAAGTTTACTTTAGGAAAATTTTCTGCTGACCATTTTTTTAGCATCGTGCCATAAAACATGGAAATAGATGTATGAGATTATTTAGTGAATAAACTCTTGTAAACTAGCGTAATTTTTTACACCTGAGCCATGCTATTAGAATTGTTTTTAAAATTATTTAACAAAAATCCATAACCTGTGTCAATTTAAAATTTTTTAAGAACCATAACCCAAAAAAATATCAACAAAAAATGATTATCATATCTACAAAAAAAAAAATTCACAGCTCATTGAACTTCTTGACCCGGTAACATAAAATTTGTTGGGAACTACCACAAAATTTCCACAAAATCACCAAAATAAAATTTTTCATATCTATAAAAAAATTTGCAACTAAATTTTAATTGTTTGTTTACTTTTTTTGAGTTTTTTTAAAGCGTTTGTGTCTACGGCACACTTAAAATATTTTACTGAAAAGGCAATAACTTTATGACTGCGCTAAAATTATTGTAGTAAATTGATAAGAAGTAACAGATGTCGTTTAGATTTCGTATAATAGTGATAAGCATACACAAAACGTCATAAAATTGTGTAGACATAAGATTAGAAAATAATAAAATGTATTAAGTTAATCTAAAAAAAAAAAATTTGAACACCTACAAACTTACGAAGCATTGAAACCGAACCGTATCAAAGTTCACAGTTATACTCTAGTTTCGAAGCAGATAAGAAATGAACGCTTTATAGAGTCTGCCACCCCTGATATTGAAAAATTTGCTGATAACTGAGAAGACATGATAAGAAATGGCATTGAGATGAGATTAAAAGAAAGACTTCAGAGGCTGAATTTATTGCACCGATTTGGAATTTTTTAAAGATTTTTTTGACTTATGTAAACAAAAAACAAAATTTAACAATTAACAATTTTTATACCCGTCACACACAGTGTGGAGGGTATTATCATTTTGTCAGAAAGTTTGTAACGCATTAAAGGAGACATCGTAGACCCTAAAAGTATATATATTCTTGATCAGCACGACGAGACGAGTCGATCTAGCCCTGTCCGTCTGTCTGTCTGTCCGTGTCTGTATGTATGCGTTTCATTCGCTCAGTTTTAAAGATATTGACCTGAAACTTGGAACTTAAGCTTTTCTCAGTCCTAAGCAGTTCAAGTGTGAAAATCAAAGTGAAAGTGCCACGCCCATTTTAAGGGGTAGCCCTCATATAAACTTACCGTTTTTTTTCGGATTTTTTGTATGAAAATAGCAATTATTTATGAATGTAGTCACTCCAAGTTGGGTCCAAATACTTCTAATGTCATCCAATGTCAAATTCAAACTGCCACGCCCATTTTTAGATATAGCCCCCATACAAACTTACCGAATTTTATATGAAAATAGCTATTACTTATGAGTGTAGTCACTCCAAGTTGGGTAAAAATACTTATAATCTCATCCAATATCGAAAGCAAGGTGCCACGCCCATTTTTAGCTATAGCCCCCATACAAATTTAACGCTTGTTTTCGAATTTTATATGAAAATAGGTATTATTTATGAGAATATTCACTCAAATTTGGGTAAAAACACTTCTAATGACATCCAAACTATACAAAAAGAAGTGTACATTTTTTATTGTCCCCATAACTCGAGAACGGCTAGACCGATTGCCATAAAATTGCAAGGGAAGGTCATGGAGGTGATAATGGTTAGTAATTCAAAATCGGTCCCGCCATTCTCGAGTTATAATTTTTAAAATATAAATAAACTTATCGATTATCCTCTCTTTTAATATACTTTTCGCACAAACTTTATGTACCTTTTAACCCTTGGGATACAGAGTATATAAACTTGGTATTTTGGAGCGGAAAAAAATTATGATTGATTGGAAAAGAGGACGCTGAAAAGTTGTTTGGTGTCAAAAAACATTTGGTTAGAACTATTTGCGACAGCCGAGCAAGACCGGGTATTTCAACTAGTATTGTATATAATCTTGAGTTGTATCAGACCATTGCCTAAGCAACTGATGATCACATACATATGTATATACTGTTTATAGATTTGTATGACGTGTATTAAAGCTTTGGTTCCACCGAATTTAACGTTTTTTCTTTTAATTCCCTTCGTGCATTAATGTCAATCAATCAGTTTATGCAATAATTATTTTCCATTGAAATGACAGCTCACGCTAACATTATTAATTTTTTATTTAAAATAATTATTTAAAAATAAGCTAATGCGTATTATAAAAATCGCATGGTTGAATAAACAATATCTTTGTGTGTTAGAAGTATTTTTAAGATAAACATTTCTTCTTTCATTTTAGTAAAAAAAATGGCTTTAACTGTGGCACTCTTGCTGATTGCAACCGTTTTGATTGCAATTTATCTTTGGTCCAAGCACAGTCATTCCTATTGGAAACGCAAGGGTATACCATATATAAAACCAACATTTCTGATTGGCAACACCAAAGAAACTTTTCAAATGAAACAAGGTTTTGGTTTGCATATTTCGGATGTCTATAATGATCCGGCAATGCAAAATGAAGCGGTTGTTGGCATTTATACAATAAATAAACCTTCGCTGATAATACGTGAACCCGAACTGATAAAATCGGTCTTAATAAAGGATTTTCAAAAATTCTCAAATCGTTATGGACGCTGTGATCCGCATGGTGATGCGCTTGGCTCGTATAATCTCTTCTTTGTGCGTAATCCGCAATGGAAGGAGTTGCGTACAAAATTGACGCCCGTTTTTACAAGTGGCAAAGTTAAGCAAATGTATCCATTAATGTTGGAGGTAAGTTCTACGAAAAAATAATTTATTTGTTCAGTTTTTTTTTATAATTAATTTTTTATTATTTTCCAGATTGCTGCTGATTTGGAGAAATGTTTGGCACGTAACTGCGTCACCAATAATAATAAATTTTCGGCCGAAATCAAAGAGCTAAGTTCAAATTTTACCACAGATATGATAGCCACAGTTGCCTATGGTGTACGCGCAAATAGTTTGGCGAATCCAAAAGCTGAATTTAGGCAACAGGGACGTGAAGTCTTTGATTTTACGCTTTCACGTGCATTTGAATTTTTCATTGCATTCTTTTTTACCGCAATTCGTTTCACTCTTTCGCGTTAAGATCTTTACGGAAAAATATTCGAAATTTATGCGTAAAACAATTACTTACGTCATGAATGAACGTGAACGTAATGGCACACTACGTAATGATTTAATTGATATTTTAGTCAATTTAAAGAATGAAGCTGCTCTGGTACAAGATCCAAAATATTATGCCAAAAATAATGATTTCCCTAGTAGCACAGGCAGGTGTCTTCTTTACGGCAGGCTTTGAAACATCTTCGTCGACTATGTCCTTTGCGCTCTATGAATTGGCTAAACAACCCGCATTACAAGAACGTTTAAGAGCGGAAATAAATGAAGCATTAATTGAAGAAAATGGTAAACTTTCGTATGAGAAAATACATTCATTGGAATATCTATCAATGGTTGTCGATGAGACATTGCGTTTGTATCCGGTGCTACCATTTTTGGATCGTGAATACTATGCACCAACTGAAGAGCCAAAATACTCGTTAAAGCCATATTATAATTATGAGCTGAAAAATGGTACACCTATTTTTATACCAGTTTATGGCATACAAAGGGATCCTAAGGTAATTAGTTGAAAATATTTAAAGAAATTTATTTTAATTTTTTTTTAATTTTTTTTTTTTTTAGTATTGGCCCAATCCAAATCAATTTGATCCTGAACGTTTTTCGCCGGAAAATAAAAAAACGATAAATGCCATGACTTATATGCCATTCGGTTTGGGTCCACACAATTGTATTGGCAGTCGCATTGGTCTATTGCAATCAAAAATAGGTTTGGTACACATCTTGAAAAATCATTTTGTGCGTCCCAATGTTGATACTGTTAAGGAAGTTAAATTTGATCCTAAAGCTTTTATATTACAATCCACTGAAGGTTTACAACTTGAAATTGTTAATGATCAGCTTTATGACAGCAAAGTTAAAGCGCAATAAATATTATTTTTTCATATTGAATATAATTTTTTTTTTTTAATTGTATTAATAGTGCCTATATAGCTTCTGTAACAATATCTATGTAATTAAGAATTTAAATAAGAAGGTAATAGTTTTTGTAACTGGGAACAACACGTTAGCTCATCATTATAATAAAAATAGTTTTATTTTTTTTTTTTTTTTTTTTTGATTTATTAAAATTAAATGCAATCGACCCAGATCTGTTAATCTATGTGTTTCTCTATGCTATCAGTTTGATCGATTACCACGTGTAGTGGAATTTGCATAGTCTTGTAAACTTGTTTACAAAGTAAAACGTTGTATTTAAATTTAATCCCATAATTATACTGACGACTTGGCACGCTTTGTTAATTGCATGATTATAAAATGAGTTCCAATGTTCAAATTTAAATCTTTTACGGGTTATCTTTTTTTAATATATAAATTTTATACCCTTTACCGCGTACAAGGGGTAAAGGGGTCTATTAAGTTTGTGCAAATGAATGTAACAGACAGAAGGAGATATGGTAGACCATATAAAGTATATATATTCATAATCAGCATTCCAGATATAGTCTTTGAAGCTATGTCTGTCAGTTCGTCCGGTCTACTGTCTGTCGTATGAGAGAGATTGTCTACAAGAGATAAGGCCACCATTTTTGCTAATATTCTAAGTGGTACTTACAAAGGTTCGTCCATTAACTCTTACAAATCTACCCCAAATTTTTTTTTTTTTTTAAAAAAATTTTTTTTTTCTTATTGTAAGACCTCTAAATAAGTATAAAATAAATGCCTATTATTAGTCCAAATGAAATACCCAATGGGTAGGATCAACAAAATTTTAGGTATAGCCTCTATAAAAATTTAGCGCACCTTTTTTGGAGTTTTTATATGAAAGTAAGCTACTAAGATAGGACTTAACATAAGATTCATAAAGATTGGATACAGTGTATCCTGCAGTCGCGAAGAAATAGTCTGGAAATGCGGAGTAGCGTACTCTCCAGAAACACGGTCCAGCTTTACGGCGCAGATGCATGGGCCATGTCAGAATCGATTAAGTCGAAAATTAGGTGCGTTCGAGAAAAAATGTTTCGAAAAATTTAAGGTTGACGGATTAGGTTACGTTAAGCTATAATAGCCGGCGTGAATATTTGCGACTTTATCTAGACCAGATGAGGTCCATTGTAGCACCACACGATACAATCTTTATGTAATCCCCCCAATGCGTACCAGTCTTGACTTAGGAGATTACCTCAAGATTATCTAAAAACGGATGAATATCGGGAAATAACGTGGATATCCCATTGTGAGTCGTTTTTATCGTTATTAAAGTTTTCAACTTTTTATATGATCTAGTAAATTATTTTACTTTAATTCCATTTATAATACTTTACACACTTATCACACATTTTTCAAATCATGAAAATTCCCATTAAATCGAATATGATTTAATAGTAAAGAAGACAAAAAATTATATTATTTTCATGTAGTCGTATTTTTGCATGAATGTGTACCATATTTGTTACTTATCGTGTCACTCCATGTAATTTTCCATTCACTTTCTTATATCAATAAATTTTATTTTGCAAAATACATTTAATAGTTCTTAATATTATCAAATTAAGTTATTATTATTATTATTATGACAGGCGATGATACAATCGAAACTTGCATATTGCAATTGAATTTAAAAATAAATGATTTGAAAAAAAATTCAAGCGAATGTAGCGAGTGTTACTGAAAAGACGTGGAATTACGAACTTCCTTATTACATTTTAAGTTCAAAATAACCAGATTTACATATATATAAAGATATTTAAAGATAATGTCCATGAAATTTGGAGATGCGATAATTATTTGTACTTTATTGGAGAGTTTAAATAAAGATTCTCAAAAACAAGATAAAAAGGTTAAGTCAAGGTTGTTCGATTGCATGATACCCTGTACCGAAACTTTATGTACCTTAAGTTAGTAATATCCCTCATTGTATTGGATTTTGATACAAAAACTTAAAAAATGGAATATATTTGTATGGGGACTATACCTAAAATTTTGTTGGTTCTACCCATATTTGGATATTTTAATGGGACTATCATAGACATAATTTATACCAAATTTAGACTTGCAAGAATAAGAAATAATGACGTTTTTATGGAAAATTGAAACATTTTTAGGTAGATTCTTATGGGGGAACCCCTTAAAATGGAGCTAGAGCAAACCCGTTTACACTTGAGGGCTTAGCAAAGTCTAAGTTTCGAATATCGAAGCTATATTTCTTTCAGTCTCCAAGAAAATCGCTTTCATACGGCAGACAGCATGACGGACGGACAGACAGACATAGATAGTTCGACTCCTTTTTCAATGCTGATCAAGAATATATATACTTTATAGGGTCTACCATGCCTCCTTCTGTCCCTTTTACCATTTGGGTTCAGGGTTTTAAAATTCAAAATCCGAATCTATGGTTTCTAACCTTAAAATATTTTTGAGAGACACTAGAGTAAAGTAAAGTTTCTTGTTGGAATGGAGAAATCTTCATCCTATAAGCCACTCTGCCGATACCAGTAGACCAATAATATGAGATCATAAGATTTGATTACTTCAAATGAAGTCATATTAAATTTGTAAGCTTCAATATAAAAGAAATGGATTTTAAAGATAAAAAAAAAAAAATTCAAAAAGCAATTAAAATGTCAAATATCTAAATGCAAATGTATTGCAGTGCCAAAGTCCATTCGATTAGTTTAACATGTATTCTTGAGTTTATTAAAAGCTGCCTAAAGCTGGTATGACACTAACAATTTTTGTAGCAATAAAAAGCTTTGAGCTGTTAATGAAATTTTCCAGTAAATAATTTCAAGATCAAGAGTTGACATGGAAATTTTTCTAATAAAAATTAAAAACTATAAAAAGAAGTAAACAAAAAGGGCTCCCACAGGCGACATAGAACCAGTCATGTCAATCTTTGTTAATATCAATGATGTTATTTTAGCTTTCTTTTTTCTCTCCCTCACACACACATGACGTACTGTTATAAATTTCTGTACAGTTTACCGCAAATGAGTGCTAAAACAGCATCTCTTGTTAATATCAGAGTAAGTTGTGTCAGATCATAATACTCTGTATGAGATAAGTGTAAAGTTAGTTTATTTTCTCAATACTAGTACAATCCGCCCACAATTATTTTTGTTTTTTTGACTTTTAACTTTTAAGTAAAATATATTTTGTAAAAAAAATAATAAACTTTTGCACGCTTAAATTAAGCACAACAATTTAAGTGAAAATCACCTTTGCAGTTCGACGTCGCCGCTTTTCTGATTTACTGTCTAATAAAAACGTAACACGCAAAGATCAAACAAAAAAATGTTCTGCTCTGTTATGCTTAGCTCGGCTTAAAACAGAAGTTCCAACTAGAACTTGGCGCAGTTTAAAATAACAATTGCAACTGAGTGAAAGTGAATTTTCCAAAATTTTCAATTCTAAGAAAAGTGATAAACTTTTTAAGAAGCGCAAAAAAAAAATTGTGAGTTGAGTAAGAAAAATGTGTAAATTAAAAAATAAAATAAAAATAAAAGGGGTTACGTTTTTTAATACCTGCCGTATACCGGAAATATAAAATGTTGAAGACAAACTTTTATTTTTTTTTCAAATAACTCCTTAAATATCCAACGGTTCGCGTACAATCTTCAAATGTATACCGCCCTTCGCTTGTAGTATGATCGCCTTTGAATCCAGTTTCATTATATGCGGTGTACGCTCACAAGTGCTGACATAATGATTGCGCATAAAATAAACTAAACCGATTTTCGTTTGTAAAAATGCAAATCTTTCACCAATACAACCATGTGGACCCAAGCCAAAGGGCATATAGGTGTATGGCGTTAAATTTGGTTTATTTTCCGGAGAAAAACGTTCCGGTTTAAAGCAATTAGGTTGTGGATAAAACTGGAAATAACAAAAAAAATATTTATATATTAAAGGACATTTTTTTTACGGAAATAAAATATCACTGTTCCTCAACAACTTTGCAGAAAAAAATTCAAGAACATTTTGTGTAACTTGTTGTCATGTTTAAGAACCCCGATGAGTCCTTGGTCTATAATATGTTGGCTTAAATAAAAAATAAAATAATTAGCACTCCTTCCAATCTGAGATCTATTCATAAGGCTTTCTTTAACTTAAAAGTCAAGCTAGTCAACTCAATACGTTCCTGAAATTCGAATTTGGTGTGTTAGGTATTGTTTTAGATTTAGAAATAGTTTCTCCGCATGCAAAATTTCATGGAATTAAGTTCTGTCATTTCTGACATACTATATGTGAGTCAAAAAAGTTTTGAGTTATATAATATTTAAGAATTCAAAACCTCAAAGTCCCATCGAAACCTCAAAATAGTTTTTATGCTAAATTCATATGTTAAATGCGGCACTGGTCGCATTAGCCAGGTCTATAGCAAGCTATACAGGTCGGTTTACCCAAAAGCAATAACACAAATCAGTCGTCCTGAACTTAAGGCTACTAAAGGGTCATAACCGACTGAGATCTCATTACAATATAATAAACATGTCCCCAGAATCTAGTATAGACTCTATCTGGAGAACGTTGAGACAAGTTCCAGGCCACATTCTGGTTCAGACCGCTTAGAGACAATGTAACATACTAACCACTGATTTAATCATGGAAATTTTATATTTTTAGACAGAAAGGAAGTGACTAACACTTAACCTAGCCATTTTTTGGGTTTTGGTTACAATAGACTCTTTTATGAGTCCCAGGTCCCTTTTCTCTTGTTCTTTAGGGGTATAACTTGAACGCGTAGTGACTTATCTGTGTCTTCACTTTCGATTTGACCGCTTGCTTGTTTTGGAAGGAGAGTATAACAAGCTATTTCTGTCCGTCTGTCCTGCTGTCTGCCGTATGAGAGAAATTATCTCGGAGACTATAGGGCCAATATATTTGAACCTTAGACTCTCCTAAGCCGTCAAGTGTGCACTTGCAAACGGGTTTTCACTAGATCCATTTTAAGGGATGGGTACCCCTTAATGGATTATTCTCCAAAATTTTGAAGAATAATATTTACCTGCGCATCTCTATGTAAACCGTATACAGGTATATACACTGGCATGCCACGTGGCATTTTAAAACGTGTATGAAATGGTTCCATTGAGTAGTCAATAGCCTCATCATCATGATGATCATGATCATTAGTACATTCACGATCGAGAAACGGTAGCGGTGGATATAAACGTAGCACTTCATATAATATCATTTGCATGTATTCCAGTGAATCAATCAATTGTTGTGTCACTTTTCCGCCGCTTAACTTGAGCGCTTGTCTAATTTCGGCACGCAATTTTTGCTGTATCTCAGCATGTTTTGCCAATTCATAGAGTGCAAAAGCCATTGTCGAAGATGATGATTCAAATCCCGCCGTAAAGAAAAGTACAGCCTGTGCAACAAGTATATCACCTTCAAAAATAAATTTATCTTTCGTATCTGTAGCACCGGCAGCAGCAGCATTCGCACGCGTTGAATTACGAAATTCAATGAGTATATCGATTAAATCATTACGTGTACAACCGCTACGTTCACGTTCAGCCATAACATAATTTATGGTTTTACGTAGAAACTTGGTAGCCTCCGGTGGTACCACTTTAAAGCCAAAATATGGTACCAAATGTGGCAAAAAAGAAAACCAATGTAAATTCTGCTGCACGTAAAAGTTTAAATTCAAAAACTGAACGTCCATGACGACGAAATTCACTATTTGGATCATTAAAACTATTCGCTTGTACACCATAAGCAACGGTCGCAATAACATCGGTGGTGTATAGAGCACAAAGTTCTTTCATTTCCAGTTGAAAGCTACGCGTTTTTTCATTATCAAGTGGACGATTGCGTAAAAAGACATCCAAATTGGCAGCAACCTGGAAAAAAAAAACATTAAAAAAAATTAAATTTTCAGATTTGTTCTCGAATTGACCTTCTGTGAATTTAATTATTTAAATTTTAAAATAGATTTTCTTTACATACGCACCTCTTCAATTAGTCCAAACATATGCTTTAGTTTATTGCTTGTAAAAAATGGTGAAAGCTTAAAACGCACCTCCTTCCATGCAGGATTCTTCAGAAAGAATATATTCTGTGAACCCAACGGATCGCCTTTGTAATCGGAATTTGAGTAGCTAAAAAAATATTTTATTATTATAAATAATTCCAACGCTTCCAATAAAAACATCAATTACCGATTTGAAAACTTTTGAAAATCCTTAATCATAACACGTTTTATTAGTTCCGGATCACGCACTAATATTGCAGGCTTATGAAATACGTGTATACCGACAAATGGTTCATTTAATGCCTTTGGATGATTGTAAAGTGCACTAATAAAATCCGCAGGACTTGTACGCATGCTCAGCAAACCACCCAGATTACCGATTATGAAGCGTGGCCTTAGATATGCAACACCCTGACGCGCCCAATAGTTGTAGTGATACCAGAGTAAATAGTAAATTAAGGATATTACTATAAGTACAAGTATAAATGTTTCCAGATACATTTCGTTGCGTTGCGTTGCCTTTTCGAACTGTCAACTTGTGCTGAATTTCACTACGCTTGTAAACTTTATGTTTTTGGTGTATCTTTTTTGAAGTCATTGAGGTCATTTCTCTGACAATGTATAATCTTTTTTTAGAAATCTATTTGCAGTTTTTTTAAAATAATATTTTTTTTTGTTATTCTTATGTAAATTGTAAAATTCTTTGCTTCAATTTATGGAAAACAGTGACGTAATAACTGGTGTGATGAGCTTTGTGAAAAAAAAAACTTCGCGGGAAATACCCGACACACGAATTTTAGCTTAGATAATAATTGGATATGTATGTATGTCAAGTTGGGTGTTTCTAAACAGACCTATGTAAGCACCATAAGAGGGGGAAAAGAAAATCCCCAAGTCCTAAATATTGTACGAAGGGCGGACTACAAAAAAGAGAGTTGTGATCTTTTGTAGGGGTACACACTTTCTACTGTAAAACTAGTCTGAACATCGGTTTAAATTTCACCTTTTAAAAAGCTAGGAGCAAAAAAAAAAAAAAAGTTGATTCTAATATTCTCACTCCAAATAGGTTGCCATAGCTATGGAAGACTACAATTAAAATAAAAAACGAGTGATCCCACCTAAACCATGGGTCATTTTCTAAACATGGATTGTCCAAGAACTTATGACACAAGAAACGTTTAGATACAAATTAAATTAATTGCATAGAAGCTAATTATTTATACCCATACATTATACAAATACATTGTATGAACTATTCTGAACTCAATGTTACGTTGTATTTTTCTGACAGCAGACAAGCTTGTTAAATGAAATTGAAAACCAATTAAAAATCAGCTAAGAATTTTTTTTTTTATAAATAGAAATAAACTGTCAATGATAAGAGATATTACTATAATTAGTATATAAATACGTTAAGAAAATTCTAAACAAATGGGCGTACCACTTTATAACAAAGTAAAATTATTTATATCAACGCAAAACTTATATAACACGCTCGTTTGAGAGTAACCGAATATTACAAAAATAACTCAGGCAAAAAAAAAAAAAAAAAAAAAGACTTGCCACTTGGTTGGGACATATTTGAAGACTTGGCATTCACCGAAACATGAGTTTGGTGCCAGCTTTCCAAAAATCCAAAAATTTTAAGTTTCAAAAAATTACATGTTAGGTACGAAACTACGTATTTGGATTTTTCTTTCATGGAAAATCGTAAATTTCTAATGATTCCAAGATGTATAAAGCATTAAAATAGATCCGAGTATGTATTTACGGTCGAAAAAATTATGAAATGCTTGGAGTTCCCATACTTGTTTTGAACTTTGGTTAATCGAACTGAATCCATTTAACAAGTTTCAAACGATTTCATTAAAATTTCTGGAATAATGAATTCAACAATTTAACCAATTTTCTTGGTATTCGGTTCAGTAATTTTATAGAGAATAAAAATAAATTCTAAAGATTTTGTTTAAATGATTCCAAAATACGATTTTTAAATTTTTTTTCATTACAGCTAAACGACAAAATGCTCCCGTTGACCTACTATCTACTACTCACCCTTAGCATACTTGGCATGTTTACAGTTTATATCTGGTTTAATAGACGCTATGGTTATTGGCAACGACAAAATATACCCTACCTTAAGCCTATTATACCTATTGGCAGTCTAAAGCAATTATTAACATTAAATGTATCATTTGGCGAACTATTTCAAAATATCTATGCAGATCCGTCGATAAGTGATGAAAAAATAGCCGGTTTCTATGTATTTCATACGCCAGCGCTGATTATACGTGATCCTGAGATTATACGACTTATACTCATTAAAAACTTTAATTCATTTCTAAATCGTTATGAAGCAGCTGATCCCATACACGATGCCATAGGTGCACTAACGTTACCTTTAGCTAAATATCCATATTGGAAACAAAGTCGTAAACGTATGTCGGAACTTTTTACAACGGGCAACATAAAGAAACGCATGTATCCTTTAATGCTGCAGGTGGCACATGATTTGGAGCAACATTTGGCAAAGCGTTATCTATTCAATAGCATTGCTGCTGGAGGAGGAGGAGGAGGAGGAGAAGCAATAATAGAAGTAAAAGAAATCTGTAGTCTCTTTACAACCGATATTACGGCCATATTATTCTATAGCATCGAAGCGAATAGTCTTAAAAATGGTGCATCCGCGCTAAGAGAACAAACGGAGCAATTATTTAAGACGGATTTTGTAAAAGTTTTACATTTTATGATTGTCTTCTTTTTGCCACAATATGCAAGATATTTTCGTGCAAAAGTTTTCAGTGAAAAATATGCAAATTTTATGCGTAATTTAGTGCAAAATATAATTGCGGCACGGGAACGTGCAAAAAATTGTATTGGAGTACAAAAAGATTTAATAGAAAAGCTGCGTGATATGCAAGCTAAAACTCCGGCGCAACATTATGCAAAACATAAAGATTTTATAGCATCACAAGTTGCTATTATATTATTGGCAGGCTTTGAGACTTCATCATCTTTGATAGGTTTTACACTCTACGAATTGGCAAAGCAGCCACAAATACAAAAACGTTTACGTTCGGAATTGAAGCAAGCATTTAAAGCTGCGCCACATAATTATTTAAGCTATGAAGAAATCTCAAATTTGAATTATCTGAATATGGTAATTCTCGAAGCATTGCGTATGTATCCAGCGGCTGCATTTGTTAATCGTGAATGTACGCCTGATGCAGGTGTTACGGGTTGCTCACTGGCACCACATTATAATTTTATAATACCGAAAGGTATGCCTGCATATATATCTATATTAGGCATACAACGTGATGCTAAGGTAAGCATTTAGATTTTTATGTAAAAAGAATTTAATTAAATAATTTTTTTTAAAAAATTATATCAGTACTGGCCTGCACCGCATCGTTTCAATCCTGAACGTTTTGCTGCTGATAAATTGTCAAAAATACATCCGATGACCTTTATACCTTTTGGTGCTGGACCACATGGTTGCATTGGTAGTCGTCTGGGTTTGCTGCAGCTTAAATTGGGCGTGGTACACTTTTTGCGTATGTATTACGTTGAAACTTGTGAGCGTACCATTGCTGCGATACGCTTTAATCCGAAGACTTTTATGCTGGAATCAATTGATAATATCTATTTAAGATTTTTACAAAATGATCTATGTAAAGTTTAATTTTTATAGTTTTACGCTTTTACAAATGGCTGTGAATTTTATTTTTTTTTTTTTAATAGTTAACTTTTGCTCCACTAGAAAAAAAAATGCTCTACATAAGAAAGATTTAAATGGAAATTAAATAAATTGCATAACATTAGACGTCTTTTAAATTAAAATTACGTTGCTCATTTGAACTCTATGCAACATTGTAATTTTCTGACAAGCTTGTTAAATGAAATTGAAAGCCAATTAGAAGGTAGCTATTATTTTTGTTCAAAAATAGAAATAAACCGTCAATCAGCAGGGATAATACTTTTAATTAAAATTAATTGTATTACATTGCCCAACTTGTTACTAAAAACCAAAAAAAAATTCCATTGAATGGAATGGAATTATTAAACAAAATAATTTAGCACACTTCAGAAATAAATGATTCAGATGATGTAACCTAAAATCTAGAAGTGATAGAAAGTTACGATCTTCGGCAGAAATGTAGCTAAATATATTCATTAAATTTTATGTAAACAAAGCAACTTTCTAGCTCTTGTAGATTTAGAGATAAAGGTTATATTTCAAGTAGTTCTATCGGATCACTTGAAAGGTTTGAGTAGAATAGGTACGAAGGTTATGTCACCATGGTATCCCTATTAGAATGCCAAATAAGCAGTCTGGAACTGCGAAAGTTTTATACTTGTTGCTTTAAATATTATTTTGAATACTCTGTTGTAGGATCTGTTCTTCGACGTTCTATAAATTCATTCGAGACGATCTTCTCCAGACTAGCGTTAAGACTTCGTTACTTTTTGACTAATTGTAGTCTGAGGCCGACCTACATCTTCTTTTGCTAGTCCAACCGCCATTTTGTTTCCATCTATGCCCAATTGCCTGTAAATTCAGTAAGATGTGCACCTTCTTTGAGAGGAGTACCTGTATTTCAAAATCAAAAAAAATTCCATTTCCATTGTAAACCATATTTTTTCCCTTGTTAAAATTTACTGTTTTTTTACATTTAACAGATTCATATAAATATTCTGTTTTTTTTGTTTTATTTGTTAGCTTTTTTTTTAAGATCGCAAAAATAATTTCGAAATTGTAAAATTAATATTAATAAAAATATATGTTTAGGTCGGTATGCATGTATGCCTGTAAGTATAATAAATTAATTAAAATTAATTTTACCAAACTTCTCTTCAACATCCTTAATGCGACAGCGTATTTCGGGGAGCTGAATCTTTCTGAAATTTTGTTAAATTTTCTTCAAAGTTTTGCTTAATTTGCAAGAGACTCGTTTTATCATTAGCTTCGGTAAAACGTTTCGTAAGCATAAGCACAATATTGAGTGCTTCTTTTTTGAGTCCTGTATGTGGCAGTCCTGCTGCATAGGTTACTGTTGATAATACATCATTGAGTATTTTTGCTACAATCACTTCACGTGTTTGTGCCGGTTGATCGACTTTAACTTTTTTCTCTGTATTAATTTGCACTAAATCCGGTAGCTGTGCATTTGCCTCGAAGATTTGTAGGCGTTCAACATATTTAGTCAGCGCGCCCAACAAACTTACCTGCACTGGACGCGTACTATCCTTGAGTATGCGTGCACAATGTTCAGCAAATTGTAGCTGATATTTGTGCTGTGTTGCAAGCGCTTTCTTGGGCCATGATTTACCCAGCGTTTCACAGACAACT
The DNA here is from genome assembly GCA_018903435.1 of Leucophenga varia. Taxonomy (NCBI): domain Eukaryota; kingdom Metazoa; phylum Arthropoda; class Insecta; order Diptera; family Drosophilidae; genus Leucophenga; species Leucophenga varia. The sequence goes on along the minus strand of JAEIFJ010000352.1, from coordinate 130,680 downwards.
TCTTTTAATTTATTTAATATGTTTGCCCGCTTATTGCGTTCATCTGCAGTCAGATCTTTTTGTTTATCTGCAGCATCCTCTTCCTCGTCGTCATCGGAGGTTGCTTTGCGACGCAAATTATTTTGCTCTAATAGATACCAAATCATATTATAGACTTCCTCAAAACGATCTGTTTGTAATTCTTCCAGTATATCACCCAAAGCGCTTAATGCAAGCGTACGATATAATGGTTCCTCCTTGCGTGCTTCACGCATTGCCGCTTCAATGACAACAGCACAAATTTCATGCTCATGTTCTAGTCCTTTCGATAATGCCGCCAATGCTTGTAATAGGCGCTCTTTGCCTTGGAAAGTGCGTCCTTGTAGACCACTTAATAATAATTTAATCAAACGTACACGATCGTCATGTTGCAACGTTGTATTCAAGCGTGTTGCAATGGTTTGTATAGCATTTGCTGCCTGTGCTTTACGTGACCAGCTGGCATCAACAAGTGATGCTTCCAATTTAGGTATGATGACATGTAAATTTAAACGTATGCCTGCATCACCGGGACTGATATCATTCCATAAATCTTTCCATAGTTCAATGTTGGCCTTCGTCTCTTCCGTTTGTTCTTCGTGCATTGCAAAAAATACCAGCGGCAACATGCTATCCATATAATCCTTGAGTAATTCATGATGTCGCTTATTTATAGATTGTATTGTCAGCGCAACAGAACGATTGGCTGGATTTTCCATGTAGAGTTCATCGAGTTTTGTAAAAAGATTCTTTATAGATTGCTCTTTGGCAAGGCCCATGAGATGACCAATAGCGCTGGCATTATATTTGCGTACTGTAGCATTGCGATCTTTTAGACCGACAAAGCAAGCGCCGAGATATTTGCCAACAAGTGGTGTCATTTCCTTGCCCAGACGTATGGAGATCTGTATAGAAAAGATTACCAAATATGAAAGCTCAATTAATAATGAATATTATTTTTCTTTAGTGAAACTAACCAAACAAACAAAATGCGCGCTTGCTATTTTAGTGCCTAGATTAACGCTTGTCTTTAGTTGCTCCAATACAGCAGGCGTCATCTGTTCCAAAGCAGCGTAGTCGATAAAACGTACGCACTGAAAAAAAAATAGATGAAACCATTTTTAATACAAAACATAAAAGCAACACTTTAGTGTCATTCATACCTTATTAATAGTTTCCATAGTGTGATGCGTTTTTGCAGCCTCCGCGCGTAAATTATCTACCGCTTCCTGTGCATCATTATCAGCACCAAGCCGCGTAGAAAGATATGACAGCTTGGTTGATTCAAGTTCACCAGTTGCCTGCAGCAAACATGGTATCAATGTTGGCAAATGTGGCGCAATTAGTGCACCCGATGAATCAATCATTTCCGATATAGTTTTAATGCTAACTTTACGTATATCTGCGACTTTATGTCCAACGCCCGTTTCCAGTAAATACGGCAATATGGAAGATGCTACAGCGCTACCAGCTTTACCGTGTTCCGAAGAAGCAGCAATGACGCAGAGTTTGCTCAAAAACGTAACTGTGCCCTGTGCAGCAATACGTGTGCCTTCATGTATATCGTCCATAACACGGAAGAGCTGGAACCAAAGTTCCTTTAATTCCGGTTCGGGTACTTCATCTGTGCGCATTGAGAAAAACAAAACTTATTTAATATACTTCCCAATACCCTATTTAAAATACTTACCAACATCCATACTAGTTGATGCACGTTCCGGACTCTTAACAGTTTTATCAACACCACTCTTCAAACGATTATCATCTGTACGCAAACGCAAACCATTGGGACGCTTTAGTAAATCTCTTATTGCTAAACAGCAGGCAATGCGTACACGCCATTCCTTAAAGACAACATTATCCAATAGCTCGCGCAATATCTCCCAATAATATTGCTCCATAATCTCCTTTGAGTCTGTTACAATGGAATCCCATATAGATATCATCGAATTTTGTATCTTTGGCGTAGGATCATATTTATAACGATATAATCTGGGTATTATTTTACCCAAATATGGTTGCATTTGTAGACGCGATTCAGCGGAAAGCGTTTTTAGACCAAAAGCAGCGCCTAATTTACTTGTCCAAGCAGCATTATGATTTGCCAGTTGCATAAACTGATAAATCATATCGGGCTTATTGAGATCGGAAGCAAGCGTGCAAAGTTCCTTTATAGGTAGTTATATTACCACCGGTGGGCGTTTTGCCGAGCATACCTTCGGCAAATAGCTCTGTATCCTCAGCTACTTGATTCACTTTACGTTTGCCACCAATAAGTTGATCTAGCAGCGAGTTAGCCAAATCGCCTTGACTATTTGCGTCGGATAGTGTATAGACAAGACCCAAACCGCGTGAAGCAACTTCTTGTACAAATTCTATAATGAAAAAATATTTTTATTAAATTAAATTAAAAAATATATACCATTTCAAACACATACCACTATCATCGGAAAGCAGCTCTGTAAATGCGAACTGCAACAATTGTTTATTTTTCAGTACTGCTGGACGATAACTGCAATGCTTAACTACAGCAAGCAACCAAACAGATGTAGCCTGTCTTGAATTTGGATTTGGTTCGGTAACCAAACGTATTAATGCATTTAAGAATTTATCAAAAGCCGCATCCGTACAATGCACATTTATAAAGTCTCAGTAGGCGCACCAGCGCTTACATCATAGCCACATAAAGTTGAGACTATGGCTTCGGAGATGGCAATATTCAATGCAGCATCTTTTGGTACTTTAGTTAACGAAACAAATTTATCCAAATTGCGTTGTGTAAAGTAGGCACCATCACCAATGGCTAAATAACCTAAACACTTGGCTGCTTCCCTCACGTATCTTTGCGCGTACAGATAGCTACGCAGCAATTGGAAGACAACGCCAAATATAAGCAACTTTGTCGTAGCGGTGGCAGCTGTCGGGTATAAAAAGAAATTGTTTAAATAATTAACGTTTAGTTATAAGACTAAAAAACATACTTTTATACTCCGCTAATTCCTCATCGTCCTCATCATTGTTGCATTGTATTTGTATTTCCACTTCAACATTTGGTATCTCCACGGTTTTACCAATCATTGAGACACATTTAACAGCAGCGGAAACCAGTAACCATTGTGTTTCGCAAAGCATTTTGGCTGTGTACAAAAATAAATTATACTTTAGTTCCACAACATTTTGTTTAATTATTTACCAATAACTTTTACGCTATCCACAAATTGTGTCCAAGCACTAAAGTCTTTTGCTGTTTTCGTATCATGCAAATAATTAATACGTTTATTGAAGCTATGACCAAGCACAAGCAACCAGCCATGTTTATTTTCCAATGATTTCTGTGGTAACGCAGCAAGTACATCTGTAATCTTTAAACAAAAAAACCGATTAATTAAATTTTAGAGTAAATTTTATAGTTAAGAAAAACCTGTTGATCGAATTCCTTATCATTATAACCGTAAGCCAGTAGTATGCCATAAACCTGTGATACATTAATGCGCATAACTTCCGAGACATCCTTTAAGGATTGACCTAAAGGTTCAAGTAGTGGCAGTTGTGCTTTAGCAAATATCTCCGGTGCCGCATTCAGCAGATCGTAGAGACATAGTAAGTTGGATTCAGCTGTAAGTCAATAATTAGATGTAAAAAATATATACTATTTTAGTCGTAAAATTCAGTATAGTTTCATTGAAAAATAATTATGATGTGTCTCAGACTTTCTTGTCTATAGTGTCATTCGTCTTTTTGTAGAAAAGTACTTACTACGTTTGGCTTCAATGCTGCGCTGTATAAAGCTTAAATATTGATGTATCTCATTGCGTTCGCTATCCTCATAATTAAGATTTATATATTTCTTAAGCTGCTGCATATGTTTTTCCTCACCGGGCGCACCAACAACGCCAGCAGAGTACCAGAGACATATACGCAAATAGTCAAGTATCTATAAAAATAAAAGTTTTTGAGTATTAATAGACGTCTTAGCATTCTTTTGATTTCGTATAATACCTCTTCATATGTCTCCAATCTGAATGGCAACTTTGTGCGTCCCACAACAATACAAGTAGAGGTTTTATCCAAACGTTTGGTACTCATTTCATGAACATGCTGCATCATAGTACGAAAACCAGGAAGTATAATACGACGCTGTTCTTTGTTAGTGGGTTCCTCCTTTGTTGCACTGAGATGTTCAATGGAGGAAAGCATATTAAAAGAAATATGATCTTTCTTGGTAGCGCCATATAAATAATTTGTGATATTTTCACGCAAAGAGTTGCTGTAATAAAAAATTATACAAAAGTAAGAAGTGGTCAATGATTTATGCACAGTAGAAGTCTTACCGCTCGCCGGCAATAAGCAGCAACAGATAACGTGCCGGTGCATAAAATTCCGGATAGCATGTTGTCAAAAAACGCTTGTTACATTTTGTACGATTTGTATTTTTGATTCAGCGTTATCAAGCAGCATAGCTAGCAGCAAATGTTGTTGCCCACTTAGTTTTAATTGCTCCGCATCATCCAGTGACATGTCGCTCGATTTTGACTTCCAAGTAAAAGCTGGTGCCATGGCAACCAGTGCTTCACGTATTGAACTATGCAAATCCGGTGAGCAAGTTGCCAAATTATTAAAATAGGTTAATATAATTTTTAAATCTTGATTAACAACTTCCGGATATTTGGTTGCAAGTTGCGCCAGCGCTGAATATGCGGCATTCTGCACATCATTTGGCTCATTCGAATCACGTTCAATGACTTTAGTAATACCGGTTAGTATAACTTTGGCCACTTTTGAAACAATCTCCGGGGGACCACTATAAAAAAAATAATAGAATTTCAATTATTTTCATTAAAAAAACATTATACTACAAACTTACTCCCTGATTAAAATCTCTGCAAATTGCAGCGCAAGCACCTTACATTTCTGATTCGTATTGACGCCAAACAATCCTTCGAAAATGACTTGTATACCCTTTGGCACTATAATACTTTTACCGCGACATTTAATTAGATACTGCAACAACTTTTGACGCACTCGCGCACAGCACGGCGTAGTCTTACGATCAGTCAGTTGACTATTATTACCGGAGAAGAGTGTATAGAGTGGTGCAGCTACTAATGGATTACCAAAGTCCAACATGGTGCAAACTTTACTTAATTCTGCTATAGCAGGCGTTGCAACGCTAAAACGTGTATCTGACGAAGCCACTACCAACAGTATAAACGTTTCCAGATCGCTAAAAATGTCTGTACATATAAAACGCACAATGCCCTTCTTAATCTTCTCCAGCTCTTCGGCGCGCCAATTATTAACAATGACACGTTTAAACGAATGTGTACTCATGCCAGGCGGTACATCTTGTTCCTGTGTTACGCCATATGGTAAGAGTAACACATCCTGCAGCAGCGTTAGAAAATTTTTACGTATAGCAGGTTTATTTTCCAATTTAAGTACTTCCTTGTGTTGCGCTGGATCAGCGGGTAATTTAATGTCGCCAAGTATGTGCAGTAAGAGCATAAAGAGTCTATAAAATATATTAAAATTTAATTGAAAATATAGAAATAATAATATATAAGTTTTTTTATATTAACGCACTTATCCTGATAGTTTTCCAGTTTGTCCTCACAGCCCACAATTTTCGCTGCCAATGCGCTCTGTTGCTCCAAAGGTAAGCGCGTAAAACCCATTGTAATAAAAATTATAGCAAAATTCTTGAGAAACATGGTGCTACCCGGCGCTGTATACTGATCCAGTAAAGCTTCCACAGGTATTTGTACTTGTGCACGTGAGGTAACGCGACGTTTAATATGCGTCAATACTTCGACAACCTTTGATTTTTGTATAAAAAATATATTAATAAATTGAATATTCCAAAAATTAATTTTTTTTTTTGTACCTTTGTGCGCACATTCTCATGCGGCGAATTAATTTTTAATATAACTGGTGTCAAAAATTTACCCACAGTTGCTTCCAGTTTGTCATCCTCGTCTATGCAGCCCAGACGCAGTAAAACACGTTCCAAAAGTTCTTTAAATAAATTTATTTAAATTTTAGTCATTTTGAATGAATTGCATTTTATGCTTTTTTTTCGTTGTTGTTGTTGTTGTTTTTGTTTAGTATTTGTCTGCAGCAATTAGACAATTTTGTTTATGTTTAAAACTTAAATTTAGAATTGTGTAGTCGTTTGTATGTTATATTCAGTTTGTTCAATTTAAATTCGTCTTTTATTTATTAGTGTTGCTATATAATTTCATATAATATTTACCAATTTCTTCAGCCGCTGTTGATGCCATTGCTATGCTTTGTGATTTTTTTTTCAGTTTATTGTAAATAAATTTTGAACAGCTGACATTCATTTGTGTCAAGTTGGAGTGAGTGAGATAGTGTAATTGCGCGCTGCAGAGCTATGCACCACAAGTAAAAGCGAGCTAAATATCTACACATATTTAAAATTGCGAGCTTACGTTTTGGTCAAAAAGAGATAGCAATACGCAAATAAACTTTGAGCGTTAAAAACGTAAATTAAATTAAAAACGTTAATAAAATTAAAAATGCAAAAAAAAAAAAGGAAGAAAATGTATATTACCCATTTTCCATTATATTAATCTTTCAATATTCTACAGTACGTTATTTTTAAAATATCGAAAACGACATAAAATTTGGGTGTTGATTTTCTGATTTTTTACTTAAGTGCCTCAAAATTCTTTAGTGAACTCACTTTTTCCAGAACTTAATAATATGATATTTAGCGATATCTGGAAAACAGGTATTCTTTTTTAATATTTTACTCATAATCAGATTTAGCAGAAAATTATACATAGTATTTTACGGTCAAAAGACACAGGTCCCGTGTCTTTTTTATACCCGCCACATATAGTGTGAACGGTAATATCAGTTTGTCTGAAAGTTTGTGACGCATTGAAGGAGACGACGTAGACCCCATAAAGTATATATATTCTTGATCAGCTCGACGAGACAAATCGATCTAGCTATGTCCGTCTAGCTGTATATTTCTATGCATCATTTTCGTTCAAGATATAAAGATATCAAGCTGAATTTGAAACTTAAGCTTTTCCGACAACGACTAAGATAAGTTCGAAAATGAAAGTGCCACGCCCATTTTTAGGTGTAGCCACCATACAAACTCTAAAAAAAAAAACCCCACTTTCAATTTGATCACATCTTTCTCGATCCTATGTAAAGAACCCAATTTAATTTCTGTATTCACGAATTTTGTATAAAAATATTAATTCCTCTGAATTCTTCATACCTTAAAATATAGGTACGAACACTAAACAAATATCGTATAAGAAATAAAAGATTTTTGATTTTATGTTTCAATTGGTTTTATTAATATTTATCAAAAGATATTCAAGATGTAAACCTGTAAAGAGAAAAAAGATGTCACTGAATTAGTTATATTTTATTACAAACAAAAATAAATATTCGTTATAAAAATTTTGTCAGTATACTAATTAGGTAGTACATGTTTCTTCAGCAATTATGTTTATGAAGACCGTCATGATATTATCATCATTTTAAAAATAATAATTTTAATGAAAGCTCTAACAAAATTTTCAAGAAACAATAAAATTTTAACTCACCTTTATTTTTGGAATTTATAAAGCGCATCACTGAAAAGAAAAGTCTATTTTTTCTGATAAAAAGAAACATTAAAAATAAAAGATTTAAGAATTAAAGTAATTTATTATTCCAATTGAATAAAAGTACTACAAAAACAGCTTGTAGAACATCAAAACTTAAAACTTCTTGAAGTTCTTCTTGGCGCCTTGACCCTTGCTCACTTTCAGTACATTGAAACGTACGGTCTTTGACAATGGGCGGCATTCACCAATGGTGACAATATCACCGTGCTCAACATCTCTGTAAATAAATAAAACAATATTTTGTAGATAAGTAAAAATTTACAAACAATTATTTATTTAAATTAGAAATTACTATACAAGTCAGTGTTACTATAAAAGAGTCACGTTTCTTCAGCAATTTGTTTTATGAAGACCGTCATGATATTATCATCATTTTATATGCTTAAATATTTTGATGTAAATTATTACATAAAAACCAACCTGAAGGCAGGTGAGCAATGCACGCTCATGTTTCTGTGACGTTTCTCAAAACGTGAATATTTACGCACAAAATGCAAATAATCACGACGAATGACAATGGTGCGCTGCATTTTAGTTTTGCGTACAACGCCGGTTAGAATGCGACCACGAATTCTGACATTGCCAGTCCATGGGCACTTCTTGTCAATGTAGGTGCCATCAATAGCCTAAGAGAAAAATAATGTTTATAGATTAATAAAATATTTTAAATAAAAAATTAAAATAAAAAAAAAATATAAGAATATAAAATGCAGCGTGCGGTTATTGGAAATGTAATCTTGAATTTGGATACATCACATACCTCACGTGGAGTCTTGAAACCCAAGCCTACATCGCGATAACGACGCAGAACCTTCTTCTTGGCATAGCCGGGTTTCTGTTTACGGTTTAGGTTAACACCGAATTGTTTCTGGAAGGCTCTCTCGTTCTATTTTTTTTTTTTTTACGTGCAACATCGACGTTTTACGGTGTTTTGTTAGTTTGGAGATATACAACACATGTGGTAGCGGGCAGACGAGCGGGCAAATGGTATCGGTGTATTTCAAATATAATGCAGGAACGTACATATATGTGTGTGTGTGTTTTTGGATTTTTATGAATTAAACACATGCGTTTTGTTTATTATTATTTTTTTTATTCCGGCGTCATTGTCAGCGTCAAGTGTGCAGGAATAATGCAAAGGAGAGGGAAACGAAAAAAAAACAAGATTAGTACATTTTGCTCTTTTACACTTACCTCGGGTGGCGTTTTAAAGCCCAACCCGATATTACGATATAAACGTTGTGGTTTCTTTTTTAAATTATTTGTTTTACGGCACGTTGTTGGCACCGATTGTTGCTTGCTAAACGAACGTTCAACTTGCTGTCGGGCACAAAAATAAAAATTAAGTACCACGCGTAAAATTGAGGTTAGTTTGAATTGTAATTTTCTTGTACACACTTTCTTGGCTCGTATTTCACATGGAATGCAATAATTTTTTGGTTTAATATGCAGCACAATGTTGCCGCAACGTTTAATAATTCATTGCATTACAATGTTGACTTTTTACCACATAATTTTATAATTTTTAAGCACATTTTCGTTTCTTACCTGATCGGCCATGTTGGTGCAAAAGGAAAGAAAGAGCTGTCAAACAGTGTTAGAAAATGTGCTTAAATTTTTTGTACTTACAGTGTTGTGTTGCGTACTTTTATGTGGGGCGAGTCAGTGTTGTATTTTGAAAATAATCGGTTTGCTATCGGTCGTGAGATATTTAAATTGTGTAAAATAATACAAATTAAAAAATTAAAGCAGAAATAAAAAAAATATTTAAAAAAATATAATAATTAAATAAAAAAAAAAAATAATAATGACAAATACAATAAATTACATTTTTGACTAAGGTAATTCAATAGAAAAATATGTTGTTAATATTTTAGCGTAGTATACTATTTTTTGTACTGATTGCATTTTCGATACATTTGGTTTAATATAAATATTTTTCCACAGACACTGGTTTTATTTAAAAAAATTAAGATTTCTTTGGGCAATTATTGAAACTTCAAAAGAAAAATTACTATCATTCTTTAATTTTGCATTTAAAACAATGACAAATAAAATTTGTTGAAGCAACTTATGCTCAAATTATTCTGTACAGTTTTTATATACAATATGAGCTTTAAATTTTGTTATATCAGACCATTGACCCCAAACCACCATTTCGCAAAACAAAACCTAAGTCACTGATCTGTAAAAAATGCCTTCAAATCAATATCTTCAGCAAATTTGACAAGTTTCAATTGCGAAGATTGGCGAGAAATATTTACTTGGGACAATTACTCACAAGAATATTCATAAAATGGTCCAATTTTTCTGATAAATCCTGTCAATAAGATTAAAATACTCTTAATTAATATGATCTTTGAAGTTTTTATCTCAATCAATCTAATTATAAAAAATATGATATTTTTTTTTTAAGTAGGGTCTCATTACAATTTATTCTTTTAACCTTAAAAATTTTATAGGCTTCAGTCGAGTAGTTTAGGCAAATCTTTTTTAAGATCGCGATCGGGTAACACTGAGTCCTAACCGAACTGATTCGGTTTCAAAACAATTAAATTCAACAAATTTTATGTAAAATATATTTAATTAAGTCCTAAAAATCTTTTAAATCTTCAAATTATGCAAATCATTTGTTCAAACAATTTCAAATCACTTCAGTTTAAGATTTTAAGTAATATTCAAGAGATACTTAATCAACACTGAAAGCTGCTGCACTTTCGCCATTTTGAATTAAAGCAATGCCTTGACATTTCTTAGATTTAAAGAAGAAAAAAAAAACAACGAAGAAGATGAAAAAGAACAGTTGGATTAAAAAAATCTGTCACTGTGCAAACATTAAGCAAAAGTCCAGAAGAAGAAAATAGAAGGAAAAAAATTAGTTGTCGGATTAAAAATAATGACAACATAAACAAGTGTTGAACAGCGTCGTATACATGTATATAATATTTATATGCATTTATACATATGTATGTGTGTATATACAAGTAGGTTGGTTTGCTGCTTTCACTTGCCCTTGAAATTTGTTGTAATTTTTTGTCGTTGTTGTTGGTGCTGTTGTTCAAGTAATTTCAAGGCAAAATAATATGCCTCAGGAATTTTATTGCAAACTATAAATCGGTTTAAGGGGATGCGCTATGGGAGTATACCATACGCAAGAAGAAGAAGAAGATGAAAAAGATAAAAGTAAAAAAAAAAAAAAATGGCACACTGCACTTGTAGCCAAGCAGCACAAAATGGCGTACTCGTTGCAGCACATTGAAAGCATATGAGCAGCACATGAGTTGGGAGGTGTGCATTATATGAAAATGTCTAACTAAGCATTTTACTATTATTATTTCAAGAATATATTCGTGTGTGTCATGAAAACTTTGAAGATTTAACAAAAATTGAAAAAAAATTGCCAGTGCTAAAGAACTTTTGTTTTTTTAAGACCGACTATTCAGAAAAAAAAATCGATTTGATGGAGTTTTTTAAAACGTTGATTCGATTAATCCTATGATGTTTTGATAATTGATCGATAGATTTTAAGCTTAAATCGGAAACCGTTAAAAAATAGATTGTTCGGAAAGAACGATTTTTGTAAGTATCGATAAAATAATTGATGTTTGCTCAAAATCATTGAAAACGATTTCTGTGATATCTGCCAATTGTTTTTGTATAGAATTGTATAAATTCGCTTGAAAGCGATTTCAGTGACACAACTGCGCAGATAACGCCCATATTGCATCTCTCTATTGCGACTGTCTATGCAGTATTAAGGCTTTATATTGACAGTCCTTTTCTTTTTTAATGGAACAAGTTAATATAATAATATAAAAATTATAGTACTGGTGCAATTTGTTTCGCTTAAACTGCAAAACCAGAAAATAATTAAATAATATAAATTAAATTCGCATTCTTAAGCAAGTAGCCACTATTTTGCCAACTGCGGAATGCATAGCAGTCGTGGCCGAGTGGTTAAGGCGTCTGACTCGAAATCAGATTCCCTCTGGGAGCGTAGGTTCGAATCCTACCGGCTGCGTTTAAAGAGGCAAGTTGTACAACTTTACTTTTTTTTTGTTTAAATTTAAATATAACAATTTCGTTTAGTGTGAAACTCATATTTTATAAATCAATTTTTATTACAAATTTTTTAAACTAAAACCTTCTAGGTATACACTTAAACTTTTGAATTGACCCTTGTAAATAATATTTGCGTTACAATTCTATCTCAAAAGTATTATTCTTTTCATTTATTTCATATTTGACAAATATTGATCGAAAGCAGTCGTGGCCGAGTGGTTAAGGCGTCTGACTCGAAATCAGATTCCCTCTGGGAGCGTAGGTTCGAATCCTACCGGCTGCGATTTATTATACCTGAAATTTTTCTTTTTCTATTTTTTTTAATTTCTATAAATTTAATTTAATATGATTTTTTCAAATAAATTTTTATTTCATTCTATTATTTTTCGTTTAAAGTTTTTTGTATTTAAGTAGTTTTGTAGTCAAAATTATATTTAGTTATTGTTTTAAATTCATATGAATTGAAATAAAAAACAATAATAAAATATGAAAAAATACGCAGCCGGTAGGATTCGAACCTACGCTCCCAGAGGGAATCTGATTTCGAGTCAGACGCCTTAACCACTCGGCCACGACTGCTTATTTCGTTTGACTGTCAAAGGCACAATTTAAGGAAAAGCATATAAAATTGCTTCTAAAATAAGTCTAAGTTTATAAAGGGATGCAATATTTTGGTATAACCAGTTAAGGGCATATTTTTAAAGTTTGTATGACGCGTCGTAAGGTAACAAAATTCAATTGTTAATCGATTTTTAATACATCTGATAGCCGGCGATTAGTAAACAATAATTTACTTAAAAGAGTGGAATTGCGAATTCGCGCCAAAGTTTAGAAATAGTTATTTTTTCAGGACATGTTCGGAACATATCTAAAACATTATGACATAAAATTTTCTTTTTGCATGACTGTACCAAAAAAGAAAGAATAAAAAAGAGAAAAAAAAAATTTAAATCAAAATAAGTAAAAGTTTTCCATTTAAATTTATATGTTTATTTATTTTAATCTTTTTTGAACTGTTGACATTTTTAGAAGGACATACATACGTATGTAAAATATCGATTAAATAATCCTTGCATTGCATGTTACAAGAACAAATAAATAAAAGCCACAAAAATAAAATAAAATAATACCTCAAGTATAAATTCTTAGGTAAATCAAACAGCAACAAAAACTGTAAACCATTTCGAAAATTTATTTATTATTTTTTTTTGCAAAATTTTGTTGTTGTCAGCAAAAATTAAAAAAAAAAAAAAAAAAAAAAAAGAGGATTTTAATGAAGAAAAGTTGTACTTGTAGTCGAAAGAATCAAAATAAATTAAAATTTTTTTGAAACTTTTTAGTTAGTAAGTTCAATTTACAAAGACTGACACAAGTAAAAATGTAGAATGTAGATTAAATAAGTACCCAGCGGCAAAGTCATCAATGCTGCGTTGATGACTAGTCTACTTCCTCGATGATATACCGACAACATAATTATGTCGTGGATGTCATGCATGATATGTCTTGCACGAATTCATGCATGATATGTCTTGCACGAATTCATGCATGGCATGTCTTGCATGAATTCATGCATGACATGTCTTGCACAACTTCATGCATGACATGTCTTGCAAGACTTCATGTTTGCAAATCGATAGAGCAAAAAAATTATTTTAAAAGAAAAACTTCATTTTGTTTTAATTGCATCATATTTTATATATAAAAATTACCATTTAACATATTTGTATAAAAGAAAAAATTTAAATTAATTAGGTGCATACAAAAAAAAAAAAATCTCATTTTGTCATAAATGGTAAACAAGCTTCATCGCATTCATAAATACTACGAAAGCCACGTTCTCTCAAATGATCAACGACTTTAAAAACATTCCCGACGTGTTTCACATCTTTTTGATTGTTTATTAAAATAAGTAAAATCCTTTAGAGGATAGCAAGGCATATGATAGGTATCTTTATTGTCCAAACATTTCTCCTCATTAGCTTTATAAAAAGAAAAAAAAAAATTATATACTTGTACACTAATATTTTTTTAAAAATAACTTACTATAAGCATGCAGCAACGTTGCAATATTTATTAAAAACAAAATTAACAATAATCTATTTTTAAAGTACATTTTGATGGAAATAAATTCAATAGATTTCCACAGAAAATTATAACTAAGTTCTAGTCGTGTATTGTGTGCTGCTTTTATAGTAAATAAAATGATGAGTCAAATTAATTTAAGAAATTAATCTGTAAATAATTTTACGTCAGATTGATTTACATCAAAGATTAATGAAATTTGACGAACAAAAAATATTACAGTTGGCAATGATGTAAATAAATAAGGTAAAAAGCGCTTAAAAATGAGAGCGCTGCATGAATACTCTCTTCAATTCATAGCACTCTCGTTTATTAAGTTGTGAAGTTCAATATAAACTTATGGAGTTACTGGAAGTTTCTTGATTAATTGCGGAACATATTAGATTTCTTGAATGTAATAAAAAATTTGCAAAATATTTGTTTGTATGATATGCAATATTTTTTTTGTCAACAATAACTAATATAAAATATAGGTTTCACATAAATTTTTTACAAGTTTGAGAACACGATTTAGAACTATTAAAAATATAAGAGTAATATTTATCTTTACAATTATTAACATTTAGACATTTTTTATGTTCAGATTTAAAATAAAAATATTTTCCAGTTACAGGACATTTTGAACGTAAGTACATTGTTTTTAAGCCAATACATTTTGTTTTGTTTGCTAAAATTAAAAAAATAATAATAATTAAATAAAAAAATATAAACAATTCAATCCGATTAGTTACTTGCTAGCCAAGGGGGCCTTATATCGAACTTTGCTTCAACAGTGATCAAATATTTTGCCATTGCTGTAATAATTAAAATAATTATTATGGAAATGATTTTAATATACATTCGAAAAAAAAATTAAATACTAATATTATTTCAGAGAGTATAAAAAATAAACTGACTTTAAATGTTTTTTTTATTATTTAATTTTACGCGAATTATATAGATTTATACGCTTAATAAAGATATTAGAAATAGATGAAAGTTAATTTTTTGGTATGTGAATAAAAGTTATTACTACTAAAAATAACTCCTCCTTAACGGGACATGCCTAGGAGAGTCAATATTGTATTTCAAAAAAGTAAAATTATATACTTTTTATTTGTTTAATTTATTAATCTTCCATAACGATGTACAAGTTGTATATCGAATGCAGCACATCTCTAGAAAACTAATCAATATATCGATTTAACAGAAAGCTGTTATCTGTTTAGATATGAAGGGAATGAACCGATTTTTTCAAAAAATCCATTTTATCGTTTTTTTTTTATCGATCGAATAATCGTTTATCGGTTATAGTGGATCGATTTTACAGAGAGAGTAAGAATGATTTTTTCTCTCTTTAAATTGTTTAAATAAAAAGTTAAAAACTTTTATATATATTTTTATTTTATTTAGCCAACTGTCAATCATGTTTCTTTCTCTTCAATTTCAAAAAGCTTTCCATAAAAGTAAAATTTCTCAAACAAGCCCTAACTTTTTTGAAATTCAAAACTAAAAAAAAAAAAAACAAATAAATTCAACCTGTCTCACACTGAAATACTGAAAAAAAGTTTATAATTATATTTAGCGCAAAAAATAGCAACTTTAAGTTTCTCAAAAGTGCTTCACAGTGTCTCAAGTTTCAATTATGCATAGCGTAACTTGTAATACTTGATTTTTTTTTGTTTTTTTTTTTATAATTTGAAATTTGTTTTGTTTTCTTTTTGGGTAAACTTTACTTTTGTAATGTAAAATAATTTCATTTAAAATTTACAACAAAAAACTTTTACAAAATAAATCGCTGAAATAATTTTGTACATAGGCGACAACACTGTACGACTTTATTACAGTTAGTTAAAAAGAGAGAGACAGAGAGAACGAGAGGGACAAAAAAGCAAAAGAGCGTAGCGCGTGAGATAACACAAAAAATGCTGCTTAACGGTACATTAAGTAGATTTTCAAGTTAAGTTAAAATTGTTTAAAAAAAAGAGAGAAAGGAAAAAAAAGAAGAAAATCAAAAGAAACCAGCGGAAAAGGACAAAAATGCAAAAATTCAATGGACCCAAGGGTGGTTTCGCCTGGCAGCACTTCTAATGAACAAAAGCGCTCAAAACTATAAAAATATTAAAACAAAAAGGCACAAAGTATGAGCTTTATCTGCGCATCATCATTATGGGCAAACGCTGACGCAGGGAAAGCGTAACGAGACGACAAACTGAAATGTTTTATTGAATGTAAGGAACAATGTGCTGGTGAATTGGATTGTAATTATTTTATGTGTAGGGTATTATATGTTGTATTATAATATTATGATATGATTTCGAACATTTCATAAGTCTTTATATGAGTTAGAAATTCTCGGAAAAGATAGATAGATAGAAGTGAATAAGGGATGTCATCTAATCTCGTAAATATGGTTCTATGTCCAGAGACTAACCAAGGCGAAATCATACTAGCTTTTCTGCAGCTGCCTAGATTTGACCATTTATTATGGCAGAATTTACAGCACACATTGGAGTCTCTATCTGAACTGGTCTGGAGGCGCTAGCTGGATGCTGGATTATCAAGAGCGCACAGAATTTGCGAAGTGCCATTCCATTTTTTTCAATTGAAAAGTCTCAAACAGATCAGTAATGTTCTCATAATCCCAGAAATGTATATCTATGGTGCTTCTCTAAAAATTCATAAGTTACCATAATACTTGTAAAAAAATTCCTAATGATCGCATTTCAGAATTATGGAAATGTATATGTATGTATTTCCTGGTTCCAATTAGAAATTTCAATATTGCGAATGTCTGTAGGCGTTCGGCTTATTTAACACTTTTTTCCCGCAGCCTAGTTGCTCAATTGCGAATTAACACTTGTATTTGCTAAATGGATCACCACGAAAAAAACTAGAGTCTCACGACTTACGGGCTCTAATCACTGACATTATCCAGCTCAGTTTATTTTTAATCGACTCCTGGATTGTATTAATGGATACATGTAAGGTGTTCTTGAAGATGCTGTAATATTTTTTTTTTATTAATTGGTGACCCCGAATAAAGATTTTTTTGAGAAACGTGCTCTGAATTATTGGAGGTGCTTAGGTCATTGTTGGTTTTTTTTTTTTATTAAATATTAAAAGTATTCTTTCAATTGAAAGTGTTGATTCTCAAGTATAAAGTTTATACGAATTCCCAATAGAACCCATTTTTATGGGTTTTAATGTAATATGTAATATTTAAACTTCCTGTAGACTGTTTTATTTTATTCGCTTCTTTTTTTTTTTTTTTTAATCTTTTGTGTAGAGTATTTTAAAATCATTCAAATCGTATTAAAAATTCCATCTTTATTCCATCTACATTTCTCTCGCTTTCAGTTCGTTGAATGAGACAGCTGTGACCGACCCTCTATAAAATATTGAAATAAAAAGCAAACACAAATGACTGGGTCGCTTCTGTTATTTCTTTGTACTTAAAGCTAATGAATGGAATGGGTATGAAATTATATTTACAACAATGTTTTTTTTCGGGAGTGAATACTAAATAAATTTATATTTGAGTTTATTACATCGTTTGTTCTTTCAAAGAGAAATTATTTTTATTTGACGAATCCTCTGTAAACAAGTACGAAAAATTTTCATGTTTTGAGTGGTTTACATTTTTCGAATGAAAAGTAGTTTACCTGAATGCCATGCTAAATTAAATGTTACTATAGCTACACCTAACTATAACTCGCAGGGGAGTTTAATTGAATTGGGTGAGTGAGATTGGGTTGGTTCGTTGGGTGTTTGACTGGGTTGTTGCTTTATTCTTAAGGGGCTCTTTTTTGTATTTTGGTGCACAACATGCGCGCTATAATTATGCTAATTTTTGTTTAGCGTCAAGTCAAATGAAAACCCAAGTCAAATTCACCCACTTACCGAAATCCCAATGTGCAATTCAAGTTAAGGACAAAATGTATTCAAATATTTAGTTATATGGCAAAGTATATCTGTAATGTTGGTTGATTATTATGATGATGAGTGTGTATTTTTCGAGGTAAATAGGTAAAAATTTAAATGGAAAATTATTTAAAATATGCAATGACGAAGGCTATTCATTGAGAAAAGAAACATACATACCGACAGACAGACGGACAGACATTTTTTTTCCTCTTTAATAACGAAAATATTTTCTTAAGTTGAGTAGTTTTTATTTTTTGTTGTATTTTTTTAAAAAGTATGTCATCCTGAAATGGGTTAGCTTATTTTGTTTGGGTTGATCATCATGCTCATTCTCATCCTCATTCTCATTCACATCGTCATCGTCGCTTTGAAATGTGTTTATTAGCTGACATTTTTCTCTTTGCTGTTTTTTTTTTTGTTTCGTTTAGTGCTGTCGTCTTTTGGGACGCTACAAAATATATGCGATGAATTTTCTCTGGTGACTTTTTTATTGCCTGAAATAAGGACACAATAAGGATGCCAAGTATGCCAGAAATATTGCTAGTAAAATATAAAAAATGGTGAAAAAAAAAATGTATGAAATAAAACAGCAAGCAAGCGCATTGAAAGCATTGCTGCATTCGGTTGCCTTGACAAATTTATAACCTATCAAGGACGGAATTTAATTAACCATTTTTATTTTTTTTTTATTTTATAGGAGGCCAAGGTTATGGCAACTAAAGTTTGCAACGAACTGTCATGTTGGTGTGCTGTGAGGGGTAAACAGTTAACCAGCACTGAGCTGCAGCGTCTGAGTAACTGTTTTCTATAAAAAAAAAAAATGTTAATCTACCATAGTGTGTGTGGTGAATTTAAATTAAATATTTATTTTGTAATATAAATTCACCACCAGTGTGTGCCGAGAATTTATATTATTGAACTAGTAGTTATGGAGAGTTAAAAGCATAAAATATATATGTATATGGTAAAATACCGTCTCACTGACCCACTCAATTGAGAACTCTAGAACGAAGATATTTTATTAGAACACAATGAGAATGTAAGATGTAAAAAGTTAGATGTGGAACACTACACCTTCATATTTATTTCATCATGTTGTATTATGCCGCATCGCTTCCTAAGATTTGCGAATGAGATGAATAAATATATTTTATAAGAACGCAAAGAGGTTGCAAGATAGAAAGAGACAGAGACGGAATACAACACTTGTTAGTAATTTTATAACGGTGATATTTTTGTTAGTTTAGTGGATTTTTTCAATCTCAACTTCAACATACATATATGAAAACTCTAACTTTGTTAAAATTTTGTAAACCAAACAGAGGCGGAATCCACACCACTTATAAATTTACCTCGACTAAAAGAAAATATTCAATTTGTATTATTTCACCTATGTCTCTTTCGATTTTGTCTACATATAGTATGTATATTTAGGTGAGTTTTATTTAGTATAAAAGTAAACTATGTTGAAAATGGTACAATAAATTGGTTTATCTCATTCTAGTCTTCTTCGATGCTTTTCAATAAAGCTCAATAAACAACCGAAGTACTACACCTGGTATATATTGCTAGTGTGGTGAATTTATTGTTGAGTTGAGTTTGTTTTTCTTTTGCGGAGATTGAGAAAGAGTCCTGTTCAATTTGACTAGCGATGAAGGATATTAAGACAAAATACTTGGTATCAACTCACAAACCAACATCATGCCTTGGACAATCTGTAAGAGAGTTGAATAGAGAGAAGAGTAGTGTGGTAAAATTCGTCTATCTACGGTAGTACAGAGGACTGGTAGTATATAAGTCGTCGTTAGGTGTGTTTAAGAGAAAGTTTCTTCGAAAAATCTGCGAACCTGGCAGTTTTGGCAATGATGATTTCCTTCAGTCAGACGCGTTTAATACAAACGACTGTATTTGGCTAGACAACTGCTTGGAACGGAGGGGTACCCTAACTGAAACCCAGAAGTCCCGAAAAGTTATGAAAGATTTGGTTATAAATATTACCTATGGTGAAATAAAGCTCAATACTATTAAACAAATTGCGTGAATTAATGTTTCGAGTGATTTACAATTGCGTGATTTGAACAGATTTTTTACTAGAAAGACAAATGTTTTCCATGTCAGTGTTCGATACTCGATAATTTGTGCGTAGGGTGCATACGATATTTTCAAGCGCAAGACTGCTTAACATTGCCTAAAAGTGAACAAAAAATTAAACAGAGAGAGAAAGATTGAGAGAAAAAAGAAGAAACGCACATAGAAAAGAGATAGAAATATATGGAGCAACGCGCTTAGCGTCTGAACTTTGGCTTCCGTTTTGCTGTGTTTGCGTTTCGGCATCCGTTTCCGTTCGAAGCGACTGAATGAAACAGTGAGCAACAATATACATAATAGCAACAACAACAAACAATAACAGAAAAGAGATGCATATAGTTAGAGGGAGGCAGCAGCTATATGTAGCAGTGCTATTATCTGACAATTTTCTTTGTTGTCGCTGCCGGCTACCGGGCTGCCTGGCTAGCTAGTGGCTGTTTGCTTTGACATCCATACGCGATTCGTATAAGATGAGGCGTTTTCGAATGGATGTGCGAGCGAGCTAATGGCGGCTTCACGTGACGTTGGATTTATTGCCAGCACGCTGTTTTCGACCGTAAAAGAATTCGCATTAATTTCTTAAATTGAACATTTGAACACAATGGTATGATGGGTGTTCCGTTACATTCCCGTAGTGAAATACAAGAGAAACATATGCAATAAAGTCCACTGTGTGTAATAAATACATTAAACGTTGCCGTAGCCATTGTCGTTGTCGTTGTCGTCGTAATCATCATCATCATCAGCGGCGTCATTGGAAAAAAAGTTGTTTAATAAAAAAAAAAAAAATTACTTACTAAAAGCTTGAACAGAGAAAATTGGTGTATGTACATATGAAATCAGCCAAGGACTGATAGATTGGCTTAAATTTGAGCATCTTTACGTTTCTTTAAATTTAAGATGTAGATTGTAGATGTAGATAACGTTTGATGGGTCTAGATACCAACACATTCTCAATATATTTTACAGCAAAATCTTTTTTTATAAGTGAATCTCAACCACTTAAGTCTTTGACGACATTTTTATACAAACTTAGTGGATGTCTTGCATGACAAGTCTTGCACGATTTTATGCATGACAAGTCTTGCACGATTTTATGCATGACATGTCTTGCTCGATTTCATGCATGACATGTCACATGATTTCATGCATGACATGTCTTGCACGAATTCATGCGTAACATACCTTCTAAGGCTTTTATTACAGACACGGCTGCCTCATGTTGTGTACTATGAACTCGACAATGGCAACATAACTGACGACATGTCATCAAGCAGTCACTAGTGACCATTTCATCAAAGAAAACTGCTTCCCCATTCATCAGATTTTTCAAATTCTATCCTCCTGACTTTTTCCCGGGTCGCTCGAATGCCTTCAACCTTTGAAATCACCAAATTTCTAGCGTTTTCTGTAAATTGGCTCTCCTTTTTTCAGAGTAATTCCTAGTTTAGAATGTATCTGCTCTAGACGAAACCATACTATGAGCTTTTTCAGACCTGTAATCTAGTAAATTTTCACGCACTAAGTGAGTAGTTCTTGTAAACTCGAAGTATGTGCAGAGTATAACGAAAACAGCTTAGCTAGCTATAAGCTTTCCCTGCTAATAGCATTAATGAACAATATGTATTCTATCGTTTGGCATTCATTTAAATTGCTTCGCTTCGTTATAATTAAATATATTCATCGCATTCACATTACGTTTTGTTGTGTACTCGTATTGGTTTGGTTTGTTGCTAATTAGCGTTTGTATGCTTTTGCTATATTTATGTATATCCTTATTGCAATGCATCCTTGTTGTGTTCTATTCAATTTGGTTAGCTCGTTAGATAACAGCAAAATGTAGCCACATTAGCCAATAGCAACGCAGCAGCAGTTCATCCAGTTCTATTGTTGCTTGTCAAGTGGATTTTTAGAACTTAGAATGGCCATTAGCCGCAATGAATATTGAATTTTTCAGTCATTTCAGTTGTGTTGTGAGCTTTTAAGGATACTAATGCGGTTTGTGCGTTATTTTTTTTGGACACAAAAGAATCGTTGAGCTTAGTAATTAGTGCGTGCACAATGTGAAATGTTTAAGCCACCACTACAGGCTTTGAATACTTAGGTTTTTTTTTTTTGTTTTGGGAAATAAGTGGATTGCTAGCGTGATTTAATTAACAATAGGCTGGTCTAAATTAGAAAGCGAAAGTTGCTTATTGGATTTAAATTATTTCGGTAAACAAGTGACTACATTTTAATTAATGATTGTTATTTATTTTTTTATACTAATTCAAGTTGTATTTAGATTTTATTATTAACAAAAAGTGACGTAAACGGTTCATAGCTCTTGACTCTGGTTTCAAAATGATGATATTTTTTTTTTGTGAAATTCAAAATTCTAGGACATAATTTTAGTGTAAGAGGATTTATCAGTTTGTCAGAGAGTTTGTTGCGCTAAATAGGATTGTGCCCGCTATAAAAGATAAGCCCGGGACTAACTTTTAGGGTCAGACATCACTTGAGCACGAAAAAAGCATTTAAAACCAGAAAGAACGCTGAAGTCGAGTTTGCTCGACTGCAAGATACCCTGTACCCAATACTTTATGTATCTTAAGTTAAGTCCTATCTTTGTAATAAAACATATTTTATTGAATTTTCAAACAAAAACTTAAAAAATTGAGTATTTTTTTGTATAGGGGTTATACCTAAAATTTGTTTGGTCCTACCCATTTTGGGATATTTTATTGGGACAATCATAGATATAATTTATACCAAATTTAGACTTCCTAGAATAAGAAACAATGACGTTTTTATGTTCAAAAACCCATAACTTTGGGGTTAATTTTTATGGGGTACCCTTAAAATGGGGCTAGAGAGAAACCTTTTGCAAGTAACTAAAAGCTCTATCTCTTTTTTTCATACGGCAGACAGCATGACAGGCGACGGACGATGGACAGACAGAGGACGGAAGACAGACATATCTAGTTCTACTCCCCTTTCAATGTTGATCAAGAATATATATATCGTACTAAATAGGGTCCATCTATCCTCCTTCTGTGTGTTACATACATTCGCACAAACTTAATATACCCTTTTACCCTTTGGGTACCGGGTATAAAAATTGTGAAAATATCGCTTTTACTCTGATATCTTAGATTTCTCAATCGTTCATTTTAAAATTCTGTTTCATTGTTAATGCACACTGGTCCAGCATGAAATTCTAGCACGTCTAGGGTTGTTCGAAATTACCTTAAATTATCATTAGTTTCATTAGTTTTCCATTCCATCTCGAGACATTGATATATTGATGGTGAATAGAAAAGAGTTTATAAAATTAAACTAGAAATGAATTTATAAAATTATACTTATATCCCCTGTAGACAAGTTCTTTTGCAGATCCATTAAGATTTAACAAAAATAGTCGCCATTTTGAATCCGACATATTATATTTTGTAAATCTAAGTGCATGTTCGAAATCAGGGACCCCCGTAGATGGTCTTCATTTTAAATCCGTCATTTTGTCCAAATTCAAAATCAACAAATCCGAAAATATATACCATATAGCCTACTATTTTGTCAGCTAGGTGAGACACTTCTAAATTTTGGGAAATATGATCACATCGCTTCCATCTTTAATAATGCGAAAATCATTTTATATGGCTGTCTTCTATTGTTGTGTCTTATCTCAAAGTTAACTTCGTGTAGCTCATTTTCCGTTAAAACTAAAAGCACGCACTCAATTATGAAACAAGTTTGACTTACTATTATTGCCTTTACTACTACTACATAGTTTATTATGAAAGTCTTCTTAAGAAAAGCACACATCATAGCCTTTATGAACATTTGCTATATGGCACAGCCAATATGTTACGCATATCCGGGCCATACCTACTATACAAACGCTTAGTTACTATGCCCAATAAGCTGATCACAACCCAACTAGCAGCACTTAGTATACTTGTGCATGCATACATATGTCGAAATGCATACTTCAAAATGTTGTAGGTACATAAAAAGCTTTCCATGTCCTTGATGGGCTTTCATAATGAACATCGAATATAGCGAATGTCTACAATGAATGAGAACAGAAGAGACGGTAACAAATGCCAGGACACGCATTTAACAAGAATGAACAGGCAGGCAGGCAGGCAGGACATAAAGTTTCATGACGTTAAGTGGACGATTATTTGCGATTACAAGATTCAACAAGAACTACAACAACAACGACAGCAGTGAAAGCATTGAAATAGGAGAATGCTTATAAGAATCGCTTTGCAGGCTTTGCAAATCCTTGAGCGCGCATTTAACGCGTACATAATGAAATACGTTATACGTTGACAGCAGGGAGGAAGAAATACATTTAGTATTGGTCAGCCTTATGGTGCTTTGCTTGTAAGGACACTCAAAACCTACGCCCCATATTACATACACACACACACACACACACACACACACAAGAACACGCGCTGAGCGTTGTGGCTTTGGTTTGTTAGGTTTGAAATTTAATGCAGCACATTCAAGCGTAAAACGTATGACTAGGAACCACAGCAATAGTAACAGCAACAGCAACAACCATGATTCCAACTAAGTATAGAACTGACTTTACTTTACTACTAATCCGCAGAAAAACAGTTACTATGTGGGTGGCATTCATGCATGTGGTTTTTGTGGATCCTTTTGGTATTTGCAGATTAGCGATAAAAATTCCAAATGTTTACTGCGCAATTTCCCGAGTTTATGTTCATGGAGCGAACATGCTGTGTGTGTGTGATAGACTTCTTCTTCGATTTTATTTTCGTCCTGTATATGGTGTTCCTTTTTGATGTCCATTTTCTGTACTTAAATTGCTGATGATGTGATAATATGACAAAAAAAAAAAAAAAAATTCGCGCGCCTTTTCCATTGTTTGTATCGAAAATTGGGTGATAACAATTGCAAAAGATATCTTATATGTGCAGCTAAATTACAAATATTCATTATACAGTTCAGAAGTTCTTGGTGGTTGATGTGTGAAGTGTTCATGAATTGTTTCACATAAATGTTGCTCATAAATTAAGTTTATAGTTTTTTATTTTTTTTTTGTTTTTGTTTCAGTATAAAAATAATGTTTCGTTGATGTCAATGAATAAAATAAATATTTATTATATTTCTGGTTTTCTTGAGTGTTTAAATAAAATTTATCTTAAATCTAATCATTTTTTGAGTTATTCACAACGTTTTGCAATGTTGTAATTAGGCAGCATTGCACCAGAGACATTGTGTGCAACACTGGAGAAAATTTAAGTTGTGCTAAGCGACACAATCAGCTGTTTTGGTATTTTGCATTTTTTGTGTAAATCGAAAAGATAAATTCTCTTTGTCCAAATGTTTTTTACTTTATTTGCATTTTTACTCAGTTTGCACAAAAAATAACAAAATTTGAGACGCTACTGCTATTTTGAGACCTGCCTATCGTCCAATAAACTTTTTAGCATTGTTTTCGAAACTATTTGAGAGACTTTTTCTGCATAGAATGATTCTGGATGTTTTGTTTCCAGATCATCAATTTATTTTCATGCGTTGCCATGGCTCTCATCGATTAGTGGAGTGAGTTTTTGAGTATTTTTTTGGCTTCTCCATTTGTCTCTCCGATGCTTCAATTGCGCTAAACAACAAATATATGCAATTCGTGCTTACTTACATGAAACATTGTACTTTAGTCTTCACACATAAAATTTTTACTTAGAATTCCTTGGGTAAAGCAGGAATGCGTTAAAACGATGGCGTTACTCGCTAGATCTTTCTTTCAGAGATTATAACTTTGTCCCCAACTCATTTTGTCCCCATATGTTTCTAGGACTTTCTTTTGTCAGAGTTAGACTTAAGTAAAATATTGTTATGAACATGAGTTTCGCCCCACACTGCATCACCCTGCATGAACGCATGACTGCTGGTTGCGGTATGAAATGAAGGAATGATCATGCACAGGTGATTGTTAGAAAAAGAAGCTAATAAGAAGAAGAGATAGAAAAGTTGACAATGCACATTTTGAAGACAACTGCAGCAGAACGATATTGACTACGATTAAGAAAACACATGTAATGAATTGAGAAGAAGTGAATTAAATTAAACAGTAGAATTTTGTAACAAAGAGAAGAGAAATAAAATGGTGCAATAGTGAAGAGGAAAGTCTTTTGTTCTCTTAGCAAAAATTAATAAAGCTCCCTCTTAGCCGCGCTATAAAGGCAAGAATCGTAACAATATTGATTCCAGTTAAGACCAATAGTCTTATTTTCTAACTAAGTACCAATACTACAACACTCTAATTCGGATAGCTCGGAAAAATCATTTGAAAAAAAAAAAAAAAAATCTTCACTAACTGCGCCGCGAAATAGTCAACTTGGGTGAAACAAATTGTTGCTGTATACTGTTTTCTCAGTAGTGGTGATGTGCGCTGCATTGCAAAAAAAAAAAAAACCCTGTCATAGTCTTTATATATGCCAAAGAAATATATTTGGCTAATAATGCTTCCATTCTATATTAGCTAAAAAAGTTATCAAATCAACTTAAATATTAAAAAAAAAAGAAACTTTATTATAAAACAAATAAACGAACGAACGCAGCTGCACTAAACTTTTTAAAACATTTTAAAACTTTCAATTTGAGTTTTTTTATTTAAAATTTATGTATGCCAACATAAAATAAATAAATTCGGGTCAAATTTAAAATAAAACTGCGCGAGAAATTTTTTTTTTTTTTTTTGTAAATCCTTTAATCAAAATTAATGCAATCAACAAAGTAACAAAAAAAAAACTCAAACTTATAAAGTAATCTAGAGTCTTGATTAAAAAAATAAATTGTAGAAATATTTGCACAAACAGAGACAAAAGATAAAGAAAGATAGAAAAGAACTAAAGTCATAAACCAAACTGCAACGGAAGTTCAGCAATTTTTGGCGTATCCGTCAGTTTCCATTGAAAGAACTCAACGACGAAGAAGGCGGAAAACTGGAAAAAAAAAATGGAAACTTTTTTTTTGTTTCGCAAAATGTGTATAAGCCGAAAAACTATAACCGCAACAGCAGCACAGCAAGGATCAAACAAAGCTAAAACAAGGATACAACTTGAGAACAGTAATAGTTGCTTTAAGTTACTGGAATGAGTCTTCTCTATAAGAAAATAGCGGAAAAACAATGTAGTAAACTTTTATTTGCCGAATTTTTCTATTTGAATGGTTAGATTTTTACCCTTCTTTTTGGTCAATAGATTTTACTGCATTTACCCACTTACCCACGCCCCACACCCACAACAAATACGAATAGCGGAAAACTTTTATTTTGCAAAAGTTTTCTTATAGTTCCGGAATGTGTACAGCCACAACTAAACCACAACCAACCACATGCTCAGCTACTGTCCAAGTTTTGACCTCTTCATTTGTTATTGAGAGGCGAAATCGTGGTCTGTTGGACATCATAAATAAGTAAAAATTGTATGCTTCAACTATTTCTTAATGTGTGTGTGTATGTGTTGCACAGTGGGGTCAGATTTATAAGGAAAGTTGCTGATGAATATTTTTCAATTAAATTAAATCGAAAAGAGAATTCGTGTGTGTTTTAAAATTCAAATTAATTTTTTAAAACCACAAAAAAAAAATTATAATTTTTGGGCTTTAAACCTATTGAACACCGATAACAGATCACTGTTCAACCCTAAAGGTTGCTAAATTTCTGCTTTAGACTTTAAAAGTTTTACTTTTATTGTACATGTCAAGAACCACTGTGCATTTGGAACGGAACTTGAACAGTTCGTCTGAATGTTTGTCCGTCTGTCTGTCGAAAAGTTAACAAAATTGATGGTTTTGAATATATTCGCCAACACTTTGAACTTTAAATTCATAATAAATACTTAGTAAAAGTTTGTTTTTTTTTGGCGCTTCCTCTGTGGAAGACATTAGTTTTTGTACAATTTCCGTTGCTGTCAGACATATTGATTTTTGTTTTTAATTTCTTTTAGGAATTTATAAAAAAAAGTTAACTAAACAATGAAGCCATTTTTGTTCCGTTTTTTTTTAAATGTTCTCAAATTTCTTTTCTTCTAAGAAACAATACACTCGATTAAACACCAACAGGCACACAAGGCTTTCAACTGTAGCCAAAATTAAATGTTCTATAATTAAAAAAAAAAAATATATATTGTTGTTCAAGCTACGCACGATCTGTGGAAACCATTGAACTGCGACAACCATTTGGTGGCCTCACATTAACAATTTCCAAATGATTGCGCAATTTTAGTTACAAATATTCGAGATGTTTTCGGGCCTTTAACCTTCAATTTAGCATTTCCTTTTGAGTTATGCTTCGTTACTTTGCAGCAACAGTTTTTGAATTCGCCTTCGAAACATGTTCAAAAATCAAAATCATGACGTTCAATAGGCTGGAATAATTTTTCGCTTTTTGCTATTAAGAACAGAAATGCAATAAAATGTTAATTTGCTTGGTTGTGGCTTGTTAAATTGAACGTATTGGTTGGGGTAGGGTAGCTAACATGAATTTAATGAGCCGTTAATGAAATAATTATTGTTCAAATAAATTGCTTAAGGAACAATAAAATGGAAATTACCCTTTTTGTTAAAACGAAGAAAACGATAAGAAAAGTACTTCAGTCATATTTTCCGGGAGTCATCACAAGCGAAAATATAGATATTAAATATCAAATCTAGAAGCTCAAATCTCAAATCGCTTATCTCAAATCACAAATAGCAAATAGCAAATAACAAATAACAAATAGCAAATAGCAAATAGCAAATAGCAAATAGCAAATAGCAAATAAAAAATAACAAATAACAAATAACAAATAACAAATCTCAAATCTCAAATCTCAATTCTCAATTCTCAATTCTCAATTCTCAAATCTCAAATCTCAAATCTCAAATCTCAAATCTCAAATCTCAAATCTCAAATCTCAAATCTCAAATCTCAAATCTCAAATCTCAAATATCAAATCTCAAATCTCAAATCTCAAATCTCTAATCTCTAATCTCTAATCTCAAATCTTAAATCTCAAATCTCAAATCTCAAATCTCAAATCTCAAATCTCAAATCTCAAATCTCAAATCTCAAATCTCAAATCTCATATCTCTAATCTCTAATCTCTAATCTCTAATCTCTAATCTCTAATCTCTAATCTCTAATCTCTAATCTCTAAATCTCTAATCTCTAATCTCAAATCTCAAATCTAAATCTTAAATCTTAAATCTCAAATCTCAAATCTCAAATCTTAAATCTCAAATCTTATATCAAATATAATTTTTTGTGTTCTCAATTTCTCTTTCACAAATGTAATTTTTTTGTGTTCTCAATTTCCCTTTCATAAATAAAATTTTTTTGTGTTCTCAATTTGACTTTGACAAATATAAATTTTTTTGTGATTCTCAATTTCACATTAAAATTTTTTTGTGTTCTCAATTGCATGGCATGGCTGATAATTTTAAAAACTCATCGTAAAGCGAAGAAGCAGTAAACTTAACAGAAGCCAACAAAGTCCGAAGTTAATTTAAGATTAAACTTTATCGTTGCTTCTTCTCATAAGTTTAAAATATTTTTGAATTCAACTAAAGAGCTTCTTTGCAAAGTTTGACTTTAGTTAGATGAAATATAATTTTTAATTTGATAGAAAAGCAATTACATTTAATCCGCTTTGGCAAGCTTAAATTCAAAATACCAAATACAAAAGTCTCAAGAAACCATGCTGCGTATCGAAATTAGTTTATATTACGTATACGCAACATCTGTCCAAAAACTCAAAGGAATAACAAAATTTGGGAATAACAACAACAAAAACCATTTAACTTGTCAAACAAAATTACTAAACGTCATTCAAAATTTAACATTTAAATTAAAGTTTTTGCATTTAAACGGAAATTAGTTTTTTGGTAGTATTTAACCTTCACGAAACAAAAAACGGAACACAAATACACAAAAACGAAAATGAAAATAAAAACATTTCTACAATTTTCGTTTTTAAATCACAAAAAAAAAAAAAAAATAAGTTTTAGAAACAAGTATTAATGTCGTCTTTATTGTTGTAATCGTTGATGCTGTTACTTTTTATTATACTCGTACTCGATTTATTTAGACTTTTTGCTTTTGCTAAGAATTTGGTCTGCTTTGTGGTTATTTTGGGTTTTTCATTTTCTTTTTTTTTGTTGTTGTTGTTTTTCGTTTCGAAAATGAAGCAAGCTTTTAGCAGATACTTTAAACAAATCCCAAATCCCAGGAGTAAAACATTTTCGGCAAGCCAAGAACAACTAAAATGAGGTTAGCTCTTAGCATGACGTCGTCGTCGTTCAGTTCTAATTCCAAAAAGGCAAAGCATATCATATGTACAACGTAGTCGTAGGGTATAACGACGTCAAGGGATATAGCGCCTTCGCCACAGCCATCATTAAAAGTTAAAAAGGATTTTCAACGGATTTTCGAATTTCGTATTTTACATTTTATTATATTTTTTTTTGTTTTTGTTTTTTTGCTTTCGCTTGGCAGCATAAAAATGAAGCAAATGAAAATAAATGATTTGAATCTGTAGCCGTGGTGTTTTCTCGGTCGTCTGTGTTGGTTTCTATATAAATGTATATAAAAATATATATATATATACAAGAGAAAAATTGAAGATGTAATATGTACATAATTGTGTATATAAAGAAATGTATGGTACATTCTATGTTTAGAAGAAGAGAAAACTTGACTTTATCTGAGTTTTGATTTAAATAAAAAACGTAATCTGTGATTCGGAGTTTTTATTTTAGTCTATCGTTGAACAGTTTGAAATCGTACGAGTTCAATCAAATCACAAACCGCTAATCACAAATCGCTAAATCAAAAATCGCAAATCACAAATCGCAAATCATAAATCGCTAATCACAAATCGCTAATCACAAATCGCAAATCACAAATCGCTGATCACAAATCACAGCTCGCAAATCACAAATCGCTATTCACAAATCGCTAATCAAAAATCGCAAATCACAGCTCGGAAATCAAAAATAGCAAATCGCTAATCAAAAATCACAATTCACAACTCGCAAATCATAAATCGCTAATCACAAATCGCGAATCACAAATCGAAAATCACAAATCGTAAATCACAAATCGCTATTCACAAATCGCTAATCAAAAATTGCAAATCACAGCTCGGAAATCATAAATCGCTAATCACAATTCACAACTCGCAAATCATAAATCGCTAATCACAAATCGATAATCAAAAATCGCAAATCACAACTCGCAAATCACAAATCGCAAATCACAAATCGCCAATCACAAATCGTTAATCGCTTATCACAAATCGCTATTTACAATTCGCAAATCACAAATCGCAAGTCACAAATCGCAAATCACAAATCGCAAATCACAACTCGCTAATCAAAAATCGCAAATCTCAAAAGATGCAAACCATGATTTGAAAATGAGTCTTAAGTCATGTGCCCAAACACACGAAAAGGTCATAATCAAAACCTTAAAAACTCTTTTGTTCTATCCAAAGGGATTAGGATAAGGTAAAAGGATTTTAAAAGTATGCTGGAATGTGCCATAAAAATAATTTACATATACAAACGCGTATAGGAAAAGTGAAATTACTTTGTAGCATTTGGCTTGATTAAAGTTTTAAGAACGTCGCCATCATCAGGAGAATACAAAAAAAAAAAAAAAGAATTTAAAGAGCTATGCAAAATAGACTGAAAAAATGAAAGGAATTTCTGTGGCTAAAAGGCAAAAAATGGGGCCAAAAGCTAAGAAAAAAAATGTTTGTTGTTTGGTAGCAAAAAAAAAAAAAAAAAAAAAAGGTAGAAAAAATAAAACAAAGTCGAAAAAAAAATGAACGACATTCTACTTTTTGTCCTTTGCTGTTTGTTACTTTTACGGTAGCATAAAATACAATAAACAAAGATATACACACCTCTACAGACACACACACACACACATTTAGATATAAAAAGCATTAAAAAGAATGGAATGTGCTTGCAAAAGGGAAACAAAATGAAATGTAAAAGAAATGAAAAAAAAAAAGCAAAGAAAAAAAAAAAAAAAAGAAATTGTACGAACTTGCGCAAACGTCAAGGAGCTCAGCGCCCTAACACGCAAAAGACAAAAGAATACACTACTACTATGCGCTGCTAGACCTTGACTTTTTTTTTATCTAGAGGGTAGCGCATTATACATGTAGAGTATATAAGCAAGGATTAGTTAAATGCCATGAATGCCTAGATGCCTGCCTGCCTGCCTGTTTGCCTGCTTAGTATCCTATGTACATACTATGTATTTTGTATCTAAGTATCTACAGCCAAGTTCACTTGTGTCTATTTGTCTCGTGGAAAAAAAGAAAGAAAAACTGTCACTACTCAAACATAAACATTTTGCATTGCGTCTTGCTTCTTTTTTTTGGTTTTTTTTGCGTCTTGAGTGGCATCTATTTGTGTTTATCCAGGCGCACCTGATGTTGCTTTTTGCTCATTTTTCTTCATAGTTATTTTTTTTTCTATATTTTTTATGTATTTAATGTGTCTTAGCAACATCGCTTAGCATCATTGAGTGAAAGCACATGTTTGAAATGTTCTTTAACGTTTTCTCTTTTAGCTTTTTTTTTTTTTTTTTTTGTTAAGTAGCAGCAGACACTCAAATTGAAATTGTTTATTTAAGCTGATGCATGTTCACTTGAAAAATTCATTCAGATTTAAGTTAAATATTGACAGAATCAAAAAAAAAAAAAAAAATGTGCGGAAGTAGTACTTAAATGCAGAAAATGCGTAGAGGGGGAGAGAGTGTGCTGAAAAGCCATTTTTAGATTTAAAAAGTAAAGCAGTAGAATGCTGCTGAAGGAGTTTAGGATTTGTTATTTGCTGTATTAAAATTCGTTTATTTTTTAAGGTAATCAAAAAGTATTGCATACATACAGGCTAAAATTTCGAAAAAAAAATCGTTTCTTCGGCGCCAAATTGGAATATTTTCTTGGGATTCAATTGTAATCAAAAAAAGAATAATAAGGGTTCCTGGGTGTGCTGTAGCGCCTCTTTACCCCAAAATGGATCAAATTAGAATCTTTAGAGAGCCTTTCGATTTTCAAATTTGGTGGATCTAATAGTTACATATATATTATACACTTTATAGGATAGACAGACGTAGCTATAGCGAAAGTGGTCTGTTTGTCGGGCACGCTCTAGTTTTGAACTGGTCGCTCTAATGCTTACATATATTATCCATTTTATAAGACAGACAGTCTTTCCTACAGACAGCTATAGCTATATCGAAATTGTTTTGGTTGTGGGCATCTCTAGTTGTGGGCACCCCCATGTAAATTTGGAATGCAAGCATTCACTACTAATCTGAGTACTGTAAAATTGTGTTGTTAAACTGTGTTTTCTTCTCAAAAAGAGTGCTAGCATTTGTGATTCGATTGTGGGCACCTTAATATACAATTTTTGGTGCACCAAACACTAAAACGTCTAAGTGTTGGTTTGTAAGACTCTACGATTGGCGTTGGAACCCAAAAATAATTAATTCTGCTTCAGAGCTATTGGAATTATTTGATATGATCCAGACATTCTCAGCGACACTAAATTTGTTTGCCAAAGCTGTTAAGATAAAAACGTTTTGCGTGGCAAGTGTTGATTAAAAGCAGCAGCGCATTGGTCGTTGGGCTTGAGTCAGATGTTGAAAGTGAGCCGGTCGCGTTTACGACATCAGAGCATAAATTTTGGTTGATTTTTTAAGGGTGCCCACAACCGAATCCATTTTTTTTTTTGCCAAATTTATACATCACAACATTTTCGATTACATTTTTCTGATTGAGGATTAGAATTATGATTACAACGATTTTTACGACATCAAAACATATATTTTGGTTGATTTTTCAAGGGTGCCCACCAACCAAAAACCTTTTTTTTTTGACAAATTTATTTTTGATTACATTTTTCTGATTGAGGATTAGAATTATGATTACAACGATTTTTAAACAAGAAATAATGACGAAGATAGGTGCAATTTTACTTTTTAGACCTTTATATTGTTTATATTGTTTATTTTATTCTTTGTTTTATAATTTTTTGGTACTATTTTACTAAAAAGACCAACTCAATATTTGTTGTCTTCTAAAAAAAACTAACCTTAAGCTCTCTATTAATAAATTTTCATTTGTTATTTATCATTTTTTTTCTTTTGGACTTCGTTTTTCTTCGTTATGTGCAAAATAATTGAAAATCAACAAACGTCAGTTGGCAAAGCATCAGGTTTTAGCACTAGCAACACAGTAAACCATACCTACAAAGTAACAAACAGGTGTTCACCTTCGGTTAACGGAAACGGAAGACGCATATTGAACGTCTACACACACACACACACACAAATATTTTTGGTTGCCAGGACAACAGATTTGTACCCCCGCTGCGCTGCACCACTCAACCTACGCAAAACAAGAATTTGCACTACCACAAAAAAAAATAAGAAAAATGGAAAAAAAAGATGTTTAGATATAATTGGCACGCTTCGAGCTTAGCACTGCTCTCAGTGTTAGCAGGGAGACAAAAAAAAAAAAAAAAAAAAAATAAATAAAAATAAAGCTTACTATCTCACGTTTGCCACACGCTACTTGGCATACTGAGCGCTTGAATTGTATGTTTTGTTGGCAGGCATGTGGCACACGTTTATAGCTTTGATATCTTAGCAATATATCAACGCACGTCGCTATAGATACACAAGAGGCGTATATCACATTAGGCAGCCAAGCAGCCAGGCATTCAGAATGCTTTTGTATTTTATGTAGCATTTGACTTAAATAAATTATGCAGCTTTGCTACGCTTTATGCGGATAAACAAAAAATAAAATAAAAAAAAAATAAATTAAATGAATATAATGGATTTTGTAATTGTTGATTTAATAAAATTTAAGTAGTTTTTATGCTTGAATTTTGAATTATAAAAATAGCGCTTTAAAGTATGCTACAAAATATGTTTACTATATGCTGTGCTATGGCAGCTTAATATGTAGGGTTAGTATTTATTTACTATAGCATACTTTTTGGCTTAAATATTTTTTTTAATTTATATTTCAAATTTAAAAATGCTGCATAACGCATAAATTAAGCTTTAAATTAAAAAACTTTATATGCGCCACATAAAGTAAAATAATTAATGCTTTTATTAAAATTTAAAACAAATAAATTCATCGAAAATTTGTTAAGTTATAGCAGCTGAAAATTTATAATAAAAATATTTTGTTTTTCAGTTTTTTAAATACAGCTTTACTAAAATTATATTGATTATTTTGTATCATTTTCCAACAAATTCTCAACTGTATTCATTCCTGAAAATGTTAGCAAAATTTTCACTAAAGCTTTTGTCCTTAATGTAATTGCTGCCTTGGGTATATTTTCTTCTTCTTGCTTCTTCCTTTTTTTTCGTTTCGTTTCTTTTACTTGTTTGCTGCTGTCGTATCCTGCTGTCATATTGAAGCCAACATTGCCACTTGCAGACAACACCAAATACTTTAGGGCTTTACCTACTCCTGTTGCTATACTACAATATAAAGCCAAGTGTTGTATGTCATTGCTGCTGTTAGTCATTGTCCTTATGTCCTGTAGGTGTGGTTATTCTGTGCGTTTATTGTCTCACTCAAAACTTTGTCAAAAAAAAAAAAAAAGAAAAAGTTGACATAATTCTAAATTCATGCAGCAAAATCCTTAAGCCCAATTTTTTTTTTGTTTGTTGTTTTTGGCATAAAACTTTGTCTGTTTGTTGTTGTTGTTGTTTCCTTTAACAACAACAACAACTTATAATATATGTAAATACCTTTTTATACTCAAGTTTGTCCTTACTTTATATATGTATTCTATACGTTTTTGTGGTTTGCTTGTGACATTTTTTATTACAAGTTTTTTTTTTTTTCGTTTGGTTTTTTTGGAATCCTTCGTTAAATCTAACAAAAAGCACATCACATCACTTTTAACTGTTGTCTCATTCTTTTTCTTCTAACTATCTCTTTCTATCCATGTGATTTGTCCTTCTGTCAGTAATTAAAATTCTTTTGTTTGTATGTCAAAAAACATGCTAAAAAGTTTGGCACACTAAAAGGTAAAACCGAAATTGTCCCAAATTTCTACAAAAAAAAAAAAAAAACAAAGCTTATTATTTGTATTTGTATTTTTTTTTTTTATGCTGGCAACACTACTTGAAACAGATAACGCTGCCAATGGCATAAAATCGTGTAAATAGCGCCCACTTTTGTGTTTAACTTTTATATAAAAAAAAAAAAAAAATAAAGAAGGTTAAATTTAATCAAGGCAAACATTACATTTCCTTAACATAATTTTTTTTTTTTTTTTTTTTGTAAAAGCTGAAAAAATGTGTGACACTTTTCTCTGCACGTGTTCTATTTATTTAAGAACTTTTCTTTTTGTATTTCTCAGTATCTCACCTTTCATTGTTGCGTTCCCATGAGTACAAATGGCAAGAATATATAGAACGAACCTTAATACACATTTTAAAGAGTTTATTAAATTGAAATTTATTTTATGAATTTATATTCATGTTCATA
This sequence comes from Leucophenga varia, assembly GCA_018903435.1. Lineage (NCBI taxonomy): Eukaryota > Metazoa > Arthropoda > Insecta > Diptera > Drosophilidae > Leucophenga > Leucophenga varia. Next base: position 94,328 of record JAEIFJ010000352.1, on the reverse strand, counting down.
AAATGTTAATAAATTCAAGGAAATTGGTTAATTTAATGTCAGAATTTCGTAGGAAATATTTTTTTACATTTTTCCTGTTTAGAGTTTATTGTGTGCTTTATTTATTTAAGTTTAAATGAAAAGGTTTGTTTCTGGGCTTAAGAAAATTTGAAAGTCATTTTATTATTTTATTATTTATGAGTATTTATTTTTCTGCAATAGTAAAAACATTTTGATAGCAAAGAATTTTCTGTAACGCGTTTGGAGTATCGGAAAAAGGTACAGTTATTTGTCATTTTTTTTATCGTTTAAGAATAGTTGTTCTCAAATCAAGCACATTCGTTCTTGTATCAAGTACCATTTGTTCTTAGTAAACGGACAGTTTAAAAAGGACAGACAAAAACAAGCAAGAACGTTAACTTCGAAGCACCGAAGGCCAAATACCCACCACACGAAACTTTATTCATTTTCTTGAAAAAATAAAAAAATAGAAGGTGAGTTTGTATGGGTCTATATGTTATAGTGGCTCGATCCTTGTCATATCGGAAGCATATTCATAGGATAACAGTGGAAGTGATTTTACACAGATTGGAGGGAATATATTCATAATTAAGAACTATTTTCATACAAAATCTGAAAAAATGGGCGCTTGGTTTGTATGGGGGCCGTATAAAAAAATGGGCGTGGCACCTTTCTTTTGAAATTGGATGTCATTAAACTGCTTTTATCCATATTACAAATAATAACAATTTTCATACAATTTTCATGCATGGGGCTATATCTAAAAATGGACGTGGCCCCCTCTGATATTGAATGGATGGATATTAGATTAAAAGTGTTTTTACCCGATTTGTAGTCAAAACATTCATAAATAATAAATATTTTCATACAAAAAAAAAAAAAATGGAAAGTTTGTTTGGGGGCTGTATCTAAAATTGGGCGTGGCATCTTGGTTCTGCCATACAAACTGCCTAGGAACACAAAAAGCTTAAGTTTAAAGTTTCAGGTCAATATCTTTAAAACTTTCCGAGAAAACCGCATTGCAACAGACGAACGGACCGACAGACAGACGTACATGGCTTAATCGATTCGTCTCTTCGAGCTGATCAATAATATGCCTCCGATGCCTCCTTTTGATGCATTACAAACTTTCCGACAAACTGATAATACCCTTCACACTATGTGTGGCGGGTATAAAAAAAAACAAAAAAAAAAAAAAAAATAAAATCAAGAGAAAAAATTGCTACGAGAGCAAGTCTTTTGAGCATAGATCAAGTTATTCACTACTTTGCTCTCTCATTTGGCAATTTAAGTTTTTGAAACTAAAACTAAGTATGATTGTACTCAATACAAGCACAATATGCTTAATAGAAGAACTAATTTCGTATGTGCTTAGATCGAGTACATTCCTTTTTATTTCAATTTGTGTATTTAATCTGATTTAAGAATGCCTTAACTTACTGTGTAGGAACTCTTGAAAGTTTTTAATAGGTTTACTTTATATTGGTTGCTTGGACATGAGCTCTTCAGATCTAAAAAAACATCTATGTAGCTTAAGCAAGAGGGTGATTTCATAGAATGCTGGCGTGACTGGCGTGTTAACAACTAATAGGTGGTATTAAGCTTGCACTGAATGCAACGAACCTGATAGAATTCTTCATGGTAACAGGATCTGATAATGATAGATCTGATAGATAAGGTTGCGTTGCCTACTATGGTAAAGTCAAAGTATAGCAATAATGTTATTTCACTGTTTAAATGGTATTCAGTTAAAAAATAGTACCGCCTTCTTACGATACATTATAACTTTCTTAAATTGTAGTACTCATGGGTGTCTTCAATAAAAATGAAGTTTAATGGAAATGCCTATGCAAGCGGTTTGTGCCATATGGTTTCGGCTTGGTCATAGTGTCAACCTTCTGAAACGAATTATTTTGTTATTTTCTGGAACCTTCAACTAGACATTATGGGCCATATTTTTGCCATATTTCTCTTGAAGAACATAACTTTCTATCTTCTCTTAGATTTTGAATTAAGGCTCAACCTATGTCAACAGATTACACTGTGCGAAAAAAAGAACTGATATTCCCCATTTTTCAGTAAGAGCGCTATAACTAGTAAATTACAAACCGATTTTGGTGTTTTTACATGTTTAGAAAGAAAAACATAGACCTTTCGATTGGATATGTCATAATATTGATTATATTGTTTGAAAGGTCAAAGTTTTTACTTTTTTAAAAAAATGTAAAAAAATGAAAATCGGTTTGTAATTTACTGGGTTATAGTCAAAAAAACTATTTTAAAAATTTTAAAATTTATAGAAGGTTTTATTTTTTTTTTTTTTTATCTTACGATACACTACACCAACTATTAAAAATCAATAAAATTTATAGCTTTGTTTATACAAATAAACAATTAATCCATAAATAATTTATAGCAAAACTATAAAAAAAATATTACGAAATTTCTAAAAATAAAATGGAAATGGATGCATGTCTTCTACGAAACATTTTACGAGATTTTTCATACCATTTTATTTTTCATCCAAGTTTATTTCATGACGCAAACTCATTGTCTATTAATTTGTGCCTTCATTTATATTGTTGGATATAATACATGAAAATGTGCTTAGAAGTTCAAAGAACAACAACAACAATAAGCAAAGAAGCATCCTTGTACTTCCATTCTATTCCATGCCATGCAATGACAAAGTTTTTTTTTTTTTTTTTCAAAAACCAAAACTTTTTCCATGCTTTTGAACATTTTGAATGTTGACAATTTAACTTGAGATAGCGAATCAGAAAATGTGTAAAGACAAAGACTGACTTTTACTTCAAAGTAAAATGAACGAAATGAATGAATGAATGAATGAGCACACTAGATGCGTTTGCAAAATTGTGCAGTGTGAGTTATTGTGTCGCGCTTCATTCTATTTTCTGTGTTGTTAGCTGGCATATCTTGTTAACAAAGTTTTTGGTTTGTTTTTCTGACTTTTTTGTTTACTGAATTAGAATTCTTCAGTCTTGTTTTTTTTTTTACAAATCTCAACATCACCACTGAGGCTTGTGTTGAGTTGAGTTCTGATTTGTTTGTCATTCTGCTGGTTTTGTGACCTTGTTAAGGAATAAATTTTTTTTTTTTTTTTTGCTTGTTTAAGCAGATTTTTCATTGATTTTTTTTATGTACTTTTTGACACAAAGATTGTTCATGAGAAGTAGGCTCTGCTACATTTTAAGAGATTATGTGTAATGTTCCTGAAGTTTTCATGGGCTGGAGTGACTCATTGAGCAGCAAACACTAACACATTAAAGAAGAAATCATTCACACTTAACGCATACAAAAAGTGTTGTTGCTTTGTAGACAAAGAAGTATCAACACAAATTTTGGTATCTTCAAATGAACGTTAGCTCAGTTCTGTCAAGCTATGTGGCCTGGATCGGAATAGTTGCTAATTGTATGCTGCCATGTCTTGGAAATATGAAATGGATTCATTTTCATTGTCAGTATCCTTCCTGTTTTGCCATTGAAGCCATTGTTCGCATATGACGCCGTCGCCGCTCGATTTCGTTTGGCTTAAATTCATGAGTCACTTAGTTTCCATGTTTCGTATTATTCCTAAGATTCCCAAAGGATGGAAAATTCTCTGTTATGTGACCCCCAATGCATTTGATAGTTCATGTTGTGTACTGATAAGTAATCTTCCTCCAATTCTGATTCTTCGAAATCTTTTCACTCTTCTTGACGGATTATTGACTTCAACGTTGAAAATACCACTTTTTTATATGAAGAATACACCTTTTTATCTCTCTTAATTAAGTTAAGGTTGGGATAAAGCTAAATTTTCCAGCCGATTATCTTTACCTCAAAAACTAAAAGAGATATTACATTTTGAATTAGGGGAGATATTTAGAAAGCTGTGTTTTCCATAAAAAAAATATGAAGCCAACAGTCATCTACTAGTCGTTCTTTCGAAGACTTCCTCTATAACTTTCTATCTAACCTTTATTTTTAGTTAAATCAAGTAAAGGATTAAAAAGTATTTGAGAAGAATAGCTGAAGTTTAGAAGAGATAAATCTTCACAAAATTGTAGATGACAAGAAAAAAAAGAACGTTACTTTTGGAGTACAAATCTTCCTATCACTCGTAGACTTTAAGCTAAATATTATTAAACAAGAAAGAACGCTGAAGTCGAGTATGCTCGACTTTGTATAAGATACCCTGTACCCATATCTTTATGAAACCTTAAGATCGGTTCTATTTTACTACCATACCTCATTGAATTGAATTTTCATACAAAGATTTAAAAAATCGGGTATATCTTTGTATGGGGGCTATATCAAAAAACTTTGTGTGGACCTACCCATATTGGTCTATTTCATTGAGACTATCCTACTCATAGTTTACACTAAATTTGAACTTCCTAGAAATAAAAAACAATGACGTTTTTATGGGGGCAAAAACCCAAAGGGGGGGGGGCCCCTTTCTTCTGATTTTGGGGTGGATATTGTATGGGGAGTATTTTACCCTTTTAAAAATGGGTAAACTAGTTCAACAAAAAACCGTAAAAATGCTAAGTTTGTATGGGGGAGAGTCTAAGTTTCAAATATGTTGACCCTTTCTAAAAAGCTTATAGTCTCCGTTTAGATAATCTCTCTCATACGACAGACAGCAGGACAGACAGCAGGACAGACAGCAGGACAAACAGACGAACGGACAGACAGACATAGCTAGTTCGACTCCCCTTCCAATGCTGATCAAGAATGTATATACGATACTTTATATGGTCTATCTTGGCTCCTTCTGTCTGTTACATACATTCGCACAAAACTTATTATACCCTTTTTCCCTTTGGGTACAGGGTATAAAAAGGCTTGCAGCGCACGTCACCGCTACTGAGAAACCCGTATACAAAAACAATGTTTTACACCCAAGTTGACAATTTCGCTGCGCAGCTAGTGAATACAATTTTTTTGAAAAAAACGACTACTTTGGGAGCTCTGGAAAAGTGAAATGTAGTGGTTTTGAGAAAATACTAAAATAAATCTATTTCAAAGATTATTTACAAATATTTGCTGCGTCTTTTTCATAAAAATTAAATAGCTCCTTTGGTCATAAAATTTTTTTCTTTCTGTTCTAGTCTAAAAAAGTATTTCAACTTCGATTCAGCAGAAGCCAAAATTTTTTCCTACTCTTAAAATTTTTTTGGAAGTGTATGAGAGTTTCGAAAAAGTTTGCTTTTTATATATACATTTTTTTTGTTGGCTTAAAAACTTTTCTTGTAAATTGGCTAATTGGATTCCAGAAGTGAATGAACAGTTTTTTTCTTTCTTTATTTTTTTTTTAGTATTATTTTGAATGCTTTATTGAAATTGGTTTTTTTTTGTAGATTAAAGAAAAAAATTCAAAAAGTTTGTGTTAATTTAAAATTAAATCATTTTCGTTGAATTTAAAATAAGTAAATAAGAAATTCCAAAATTTAACAACAAAGTGCAACTAAGCAACAAACAACTTAAGGCAACTAAAATTTTGTTATAAAGTTTAAATTCGAGTAATATAATATATACGAAAACTTTACTTACAGTCTGTGAATATTCAAAAGAAAATATTCGAACGAAAATGGAAATTGAAGTACAAATTAAATTGAAAATATTACATTACAAAATGTACAACGAGCTGAATTGTACGATATATGTTGAGTATGTGTGCTGTGACAGAAATGCTGGAACTAAATAAAAATAAGAAAAAAATATAAGGACAAACCGGAGGAAAAAAAGTACTTGCACAACTGAAGATGCTGCGCTTGAAAAATTTTACATGCTTCTGAAGATGTCAAAAAAAAAAAAAAAAAAATAAAATAAAAAAAAAAAAATAGAAATAAAACTAAATAAGCAAATGCATTTCATGTACAAACTCTAAACTGCAAACAAATAGACAACGTTGACAACGACATGCATCGATAGATAGTTAGATACATATATACACATATAGATACATTTAAAGTTATAGTTACAGACGACAGGTAGATAAAAATAAATAAAAATAGCTTCTTGCAAATTGGATTTTCAAATAGAAATGCTTTTCTCATGAAAAGATGTCAAGAGATGCATAGATACAAGAAATGCAATTTGTGCAATAACTATAAGATACATTTACCAAGTATCTAGATACAAATGTATTAGAAGAAGATACTTGTTGATAATAGAAATGTTAATTAATTTGTATTTGTATTTGTATGTTGACAACAAGAACATTTCTAGAATTAGATTTCAACTTAATTAATTTCTGACATTATTGTTGTAGCTAAATGAAATGAAACGCTTTAATTGAGTTTGATAGAGATGCTTTGCATCTTGAGTGCATAAATTGAATAGTTTAAGTATTGAAAGTCTAACAAAGCAAAATCTTTAATAAAAAATATTTGAATTTTAATTTGCAGCTGCATTAAATGAAGCAGCAGTTTTTTTATTTAATTTTTATGCATAAACAGCTTAAAAATGTGCAAAAAAAAAAAAAATACTCTAAGTACAAAATGGCGTATGAGTGCTTTTGCAATATTAAACAATTTTTTAAGTAAAAACACGCGTTCAAAATGACCATAAAAATGAAAATGAACAGCAAAAAATTCTATATACAAATTGAAGAGAAAAAGAAGAAAAGAAAGGCTAAAAACACTGCAAACGACATACACACACACACACACACACATACTACATAGAGTGTAAGTTGCAAAATTAAAAGCAACAAAATGGAAATATCTTGTAAAAACTTAAGCGAAAATAAAACAAAAAAAAAAAAAAAAAAGTTCAAAAATAAAAAAAAAAAAATCCAAATTCTTAAATTTATACGAATCAGCAATGCGCTACTTTCGTTAATTATCTGTCATAGCTGCGTGCTGGGGCTAACTTAGAAACATACTAAAAAATACCACTTTTTTTTTATGGTACCCACTCTGTCACGTAATGCAGTCAGCACTAAAAAGCTTATCGTCCTGGGCAACCTCATGCGGACTAAGCATCAACCCAGCCAAAACGGAACTTGTACTCTTCACTAGGAAATATAAGATTCCGACACTAGTTCCACCAAAACTTAACAATATCTCCCTAACCTTTAGTGACAGTGCCAAATATCTGGGTGTTATCCTGGATAAAAAGCTAAACTGGAACGATAATATAGAAGAACGTATCAAGAAAGCCAACGTGGCGCTCTTCACGTGTAAAAAAGTCATTAGCAGGAGGGGGGTTTCCACCTTGCATTGTACACTGGCTGTACACGGCAGTGGTGCGACCAATACTTCGTATGGAGTCTGCGTCTGGTGGCCAGCACTCGTAAAAGTGACCAACCGAAACCGTTTACAGAAGGTTCAAAGGAGTGCGGAGATATGCATTAGCGGTGCTCTACGCACCACACCAACTGATGCACTAAATACTCTCCTATATCTATTACCTCTAGATCTTATAGCCAAAGAACGCAAAAATAAAAAAGAGAGAGGGGGGGAGACTCGAAAATATTCAACCTTCGTGTCCCTTCCCCCCATCCACCGATTACTGTACTCATACCCAACTTTTGGTAAGAAGTACAAAGTCTCTATCGCAACAAGAGCTCAATGGGAAGACCTACCCCATTTTGAAAACCAACGCCATTAATATTTACACAGACGGGTCCAAAACCGAGGGAAGGGTAGGAGTAGGTATCTTTTCCCCTGACCTGGAGATCAGAGAATCCTTCAGACTTCCTGATCACTGCAGCGTTTTTCAAGCTGAAATGATAGCCATACACGAAGCTATGCATTTTCTGGGACACCACCCAATTCGTAGACAAAAAGTACATATCTTTTCGGATAGTCAGGCTGCCCTAAAGGCGCTTGACTCGTGCAATAACACATCCAAAACAATCTCCCAGTGCCGCAAATCTCTTAACGAGATGGCGGAGCAATGGGACATTTGCCTCACATGGGTTCCGGGTCATCAAGATATATTTGGTAATTGCGGAGCAGATAGATTGGCCAGAGAAGGCACAAATTCCGTTATTCCTCCTGGGAGGAGTTCGACTGGAATTCCCAAAGCCTCTCTAAAACTGCGAGTGAAAGAAGAAATAATAAGAATATCAGAGATTAGATGGACCACAAACCCAAAATGTAATATCTCGAGACTTACGTGGCCAGAGCATAGCACCAAACGAACAACCCAGCTCATGCGCCATAATAGACAGACCCTATCCTTTATGGTAGGCGCTCTCACGGGACATTGCCTGGTGGGAAGACTTGCCGTCCGACTAGGGGTAGCCGCAAATGACTTCTGTAGGAGCTGTAGAAAAGGAAGGAAGTAGAAATTTTCTCTGCCATTGCCCAGCCCTTGGTAGAATAAGGTTTACCGTACTTGGTAGGCCGTTTCTTAATAGCCTGGCGGAGATTGCATCAGTAAACATTGGTGCGGTAGCCGCTTTCATAAGGAAGTCGAACTGGTTCGAGTAGGAGGATTATAGAGATCATATGGTATCACAATGGGCCTCTTTGGCCTAGGTGACGTCGTGGTACCCAAAATATATTGGGGAAAGCTGCAATCAGCTGTTTTTTTATTTTTGTTTTTTGTTTATGTTAATGAAATAACCCGAATATGCATTAGGCATTGTTTTAGTTGAACTTTTATTTACTTGCATTGGTGCCTTTCAAATGAAAACGGTTTGGGACTCATCGGCTGGATGGTTTCAAAGTTCATAGCGGACATAGAAACATGTTTTATTATTTTATATATATAGATAAATTATATTTATACATATATTTATATACTCCATTTTACTGTCATACAAATCGCACCGAAAACTCTTAATAGCCATTTTAAATAAAATGTACGTAGTGTATTCTAAAAATTAAATGCTTTGCCAAGCGCCTGTCTGCCTGTTCGCTTTAAAATGCGTCGACATGATGACGCTTGGTAACAAAAGCAGTCCGGATGTCTAATACACATATACACACAAACATATATATGTGCATTTACATATATACAAACACAAAGCATATAGATGTACGCATACACATGTACTATATATGTATGTACAATGTACATATGCATTGTCCCAAAGCCTAGAAGTATGCTAGAAAATTTTTAAATTGCGCTGCAGGCAAGCAATAGAAATTGACGATGAACAAAAGCAAACGCCTAAGACTTGGGCATGAAAACATTTTACATAAAATGGCGTCCACTTGACTGCCATAAAAGAGGAAGATGGATACGAGTGTGTGAGTGAGTGAATGAGTGTGTGAGTGAGTGCACTATATAAATAGAACGCCTAAGCGCTTTAAAGCCTAACAAAGGATATACGCAGTCAAAGCAGACAACAGCAGCAAATGGCATTGACTTGGACAGCCAAGCAAGAATTATTTGCTGCAGTCTTTTTCTTTTGATATTTTTTTCTTTTTTTTTTTTTATGTGTTTTCAGTCATAAATCAATTGTCAAACCGAACTGAACGACAAAAAAAAATTAAAAATGAAAGAAGAAAAATTGTGCTGATTTATTATTTAGTAATGGTCAAGAAATATAACATGAGGCATTAGAAGAAGTTGAAGAAGAAGAAGTTAAACGGCGCTTTTCAAGAGAGCAACAAGTTTTACGTACGCACGTCGAAGGACAACAACAACAAACGCAAATAATTACTTCATGGCGCACAACATGCCGTATTAGTAATGTCACTGTTGACAGGCAACAAAGCGTGCTGTGATATACGTAGTTGTTGTTGTTGTTGCACCTTATAACCTTATCCTTATACTGTCTTAAGGTCAAGCAAACTGTCCTGACAGCACAGCACGTTAACTGACAGCAACAACAAAAACAACAAAAAATAAAGACTGTCTGCATTGCAATAAACAGACCCGCCTACTCTTCATATCGTCCTGCACGTTGTCATCATGCACTGCTGTAATTATTCATTCAATCGAGGTGTGTCTTGCTGTGTATGTGATGGCTAATAAACGTGTATTCTATTATGAAAGGGACGGCGACGGTGGCGGCTTCGGCGAGTACATATTAAGCAGTCATAATTGAATTTCTATTTTCCAATTTTAATTAACTACAAACAAGCAATTAATTCAATTCATTAGAATTCTTCCTCTAGAAACATTTTTAATGAAAACATCGACGGAAGAAAATCTTTTGCTATATAATTATGTATATAGCTACGCTTAAGTATTCAAAGCAGTTACTTAATATGCCAACTATGAATATGTATGGCATAATTAAAATTCTATAACGTTGGCGCATAATTAAGTTAATATTTTAGTTAGTTGCTATGATAAATTTAAGTTAAAAACAAGAAAGAACGCTAAAGTCGAGTATGCTCGACTGCAAGATACCCTGTACCCAATCTATATGTACCTTAAGTTAGGTTCTATTTGACTACCATACATCATTGAATTGGATTTTCATAGAAAAACTTAAGAAATCGGGTATATCTTTGATTTGGTTTATACCTAAAATTTTGTTGGGCCTACCCATATAGGTCTATTTCATTGGGACTACCATAGACATAATTTATACTAAATTTAAATTTTCTAGAATAAAAAGCAATGACGTTTTTATGTAAAAGCCCAATATTTTGGGGTAAATTTGTATGGGGGCTATACCTAAAATTTTGTTGGTCCTACCCATGTTTAGATATTTTATTGGGACTATCATAGACATAATTTATACTAAATTTGAACTTCCTAGAATAAAAAACAATGACGTTTTTATGCAAAAACCCAAAATTTTGGGGTACATTTGTATGGGGGTCCCCTTAAAATGGGTCTAGAGAAAAACCGTTTGTAAGTGCACACTTGACGGCCTTGGAGAGTCTAAGTTTCAATTTTGAAAGCTCTACCTCTTATAGTCTCCGAAATAATCGTTTTCATACGGCAGACAGCATGACAGACAGACGGACGGACGGACAGACAGACAAAGCTAGTTCGACTCCCCTTCCAATGCTGATCAAGAATATATTTACTTTATAGGGTCTATCTTGCCTCCTTCTGTCTGTTACATACATTCGCACAAACTTAATATACCCTTTTACCCTTTGGGTACAGGGTATAAAAATCCAGAAAACTTTTTGATTTTGAAGTTTTTTTCAGCTAATTTCTCGAAATAAAAGAACTTCTAAATGGACGTTCAATTTTTATGGGGATAATATATTTAAGTGCTCTGATCTTAATCAAATTTATACTGTACATAATTGACACGGGGACTCATAGATCACCGGAACCTACGGGTTTCCGGGACAATTGTAAAAAAAACTGGAATGGGCAGAATAGCAAAAAGAACTAAAAAATTACCATCTTTTCACCATTTTTCGCTCAAGCAATACCGAATTTGGTTTTTCTAGGTTATGCGACTCAAAAGAAAATTTTGAGAAAAAGATCGGAAGGGGCGGTACCGGCACCAAAAAAAATTGTGCGTCGGGATGGACGGGACATTTAGTAAAAAAGGATTGACAAAAGTATTGCTTTATCACAATTCAAATAATTAAAAAAAAATCATTTATATAATTAGTTTTAATGGGGGCTTTACAAAAAAAAAAAAAAAAATGGATAATACTGGCACTACTGTGAATACAACTGAATTACAAGTGAATAATTGTGATTACAATTGAATTCAACTAAGTACTCATGAGTACTACTGTATATACAACTAGATACAATTGTGATTAATACTGAGTACAAAAGAGTACTACTGTGAGTACAACTAAGAACTTCTGTGATTAATACCAAATGAAATGACTACAAATGTGAATTTAACTGAGTTCAAATGAGTACGTCTTTAAAGACAACAGCAGTACTGTGAATACAATTGAATACTACTATAAATACAACTGAGTACTACCGTGATTACAACTGAGTTATTGTAAATACAATTGAATACAATGATAGGAAATATAACGGTTTGGAAAAATTGGCGGTGGGCTTTGACTGCCAAACTGAAATTCATTGTGATTTTAGAAATATAAGAACTCGAGAAATGAAATTCGGTATATGTGTACATATTGCTAGGACCTTAAAAGTAGAACAAATGGGGGACCCAATAAGGCTGTAAAAAATAAAGTTAATAATATTTTTGCAAATAATTGAACAAGAGAAATGAAATTCGGGGTACATGTTACTAGGACGAGAAAAGTATAATCCATTGGAAATACGGGATCAAAAAATTATTTTCAAATATTTGATCTAGAGAAGTGAAAGACATATGCTAGGACCGGGAAAAGTATGATCAATTGGAAAAATTTCTAGTGGGTGTGGTTACTTTATTGAGCTCAGAAATGAAACTCAGTGTACGTGATAATAGTTACGGTAGAAGCATGAACCGTTAGAGAGATGTGCGAAGCGCGGAGGGCGTGAAAAATATGATTGATTGGAAAAGTGTGTGGTGTGAAACGCTGCTAGGCGATACAATAATATTAAAGATAAACTTATTGCGATGTCTGAGCAAGGCCGAGTATATCGGCTAGTACTATATAGTGGCTGTGAATTATGATGAGCGTAATAAATTGATTTCGATACACAATTTCTGCTTTAATGCGTTACAAAATTCGATACAAATTTTGTTTTACTTTAATCAAATATTTTCTGTTTGAACTTTTATATTAATTTTATTTTCTAGGCATAAAAGAATATAAGCAAAGTTTTTTTGCTTCGAGTTTATAAAAAAATAAAAACTTATAAAAAAAAATGCGCTTCAAATTTTATGCCATAGTTTTGCTATTAATGACCACAACAGTTGCAGCGAAATGTAAGTTTTTTTTTTTTATTAAATTGCCTCAGTATAAAAAAAAAAAAAATAAATTTAAAACTATTTACAGCCGCCTCACAATTATGTCGCCATGCAAAATTTTTACTCTCCATTGAATGTCTGCGTGGACCGATGGCCTACGTCTACGACAACAGCAGACACAGTTGTAAGCCCACCAGATGCACATCCTCTAGTATATATCGCGAACTGTCATTTCCATCTAAAGAAGAGTGTGAGGCAATATGTACGCCGTTTTTATGAGTGATCATTCAGGGTGCAAGGAAAACTAGTAAATGAAAATAAATTTTAGAATTTAAATATTTCAAAAAAAAAAAAAAGTAACTGTGAAAATAGTTGCTATCAATCTCAGATGCATCTTATTAGAGCATTGAAGTAATGCAGCATAGTTTATAATCATTTAGTTAGTTTTTGCCCTTGAAGCGACAGCCTTAAAAACTAAGACACCACCTGCAGTCATACGTAATGAAATTTTCAGCGTAACTTCAGCAGCAGCGAAAGCAGCACTGCCGCAAGTTTCGTCTTTAGTTTTGTGGCAAAATTGACATCAACTTTTAGATTGGTTGGCTCAAAGGAACAGCTTCAAAACTCTTACTTTTTCGAAGAACGAACAAACTTTTCTGAGAACTGGAAGTAAAATTAAAAAAAATAAAATTATCAGCGATAGACTTCTTAACAGAGAGTATGCTACAAGCAGTGCGATATGCAATGCGATAGGCTATGAGATAGGCAATGCGATAGGTGATGCGATAAGCAATGCGATAGGCAATGCGATGGGCGTAGCGATAAGCAATGCGAAAGGTGATGCGATAAGCAATGTGATAGGTGATGCGATAAGCAATGCGATAGGCGATGCGATAAACAATGCGATAGGTGATGCGATAAGCAATGCGATAGGTGATGCGATAAGCAATGCGATAGGTGATGCGATAAGCAATGCGATAGGTGATGCGATAAGCAATGCTATAGGCGATGCGATAGCAGATGCGATAAGCAATGCGATAGGTGATGCGATAGCAGATGCGATAAGCAATGCGATAGGTGATGCGATAAGCAATGCGATAGGTGATGCGAAAAGCAATGCGATAGGCGATGCGATAAGCAATGCGATGGGCGATGCGATAAGCAATGCGATAAGCAATGCAATAGGCGATGCGAAAGGCAATTCGATATTCGATGCGATACGTGATGCGATAGCTCATGGCTGTACCATATAAAGGAAGCAGTTATATATAGCTAGAAACAATCTTGAGCCATCGCAACGCATATATCATCGCTTGTAGCGAACACTCTTGCGGCAGGCTTAGACATTCTAGCCATTTTTCAAGGCTGTTCTGGTTTTCCTTTGCGTGACAATTTTTATATCGTTGCTTCTATACCAAAACTTAATTCCTTTTCAAGCAAATTGCAATTAATAAAAAAAAGAGAAATAAATAAATAAGTAAATAAATAAAATAAAGAATCAAAGTAAAATTTATACAATGCCTACCATTACTTTTAAGTCATCTGTCACAACCAAAACGCGAATCAATTTCAGAAACAGCGTCAAAAAAAAAAAAAAAAAAAAATATTAAAGCAGGAGCACAGGTGTAAACGAATGATTTGACACAAATTTGGATTCAGTTTTCAACAAGCGCGGCAATCGTATAAAAAAATATGAAAAGAGTACTCAACAAATTGAGATTTTTGTCGTTTTTTATAGGAACGACATTTTGACAAAAAAAAAAAAAAAAAAAATAATGCTTTTTTTCTTTTCACAATACTTGAAACGTTTTGGCTGCAATCGAATTGCAAAGTGTAAAGTTCTTTTATTTCTCTTTTCGCTGTGATATTTTTGCATAAAATATTTCAATGGAAAATGAATGAATGAATAAATGAATACAAGTGAAGGTAGTTATAGCGGAAAGGAGCTAAATATGTAAAACGATTTTAGTTTAGTGATGAAACACGAAGTGATGAAAAGGTTAAACAAATATATTTGAGAAATTGTATGAAATCGAAAGCTGGAATATGCACTTTTTTCATATCTATAGAATATCTCGCTAAGGGAGTGTTGCTCAATGCTCCGATATAATCCAAGATTCATGGACTCAATTTTTTTTAAAAACCTTTTGGCAAGGACTCGTGTGGAAAAAAACTAGGAACTTCAAAATTTTACTGGATACCCATATTCATTTGGGACGGAAAGAGCTAAGCGCGGCATATAGATATTAAATAAATATTTTTGGAATATCAGGGTTTTGAAAAAAAGCAAGACCCTTTTTTGGGATCCAAAGGCCGCTCCAGTTACCCAAAATTTTTTATGGTTTACATAAAATTTATCAGTAGGATCTAGGAACATATTTTTTTTTTAAGTGGTTATTATTGACAGAGTTTTGGAAAAATGAGATAGTGATTCTCTAGAGTTCCTAAAGTGGAAAGAAATGCGTCATCTGAGCTAAGAGCTTTAAATAATACATGTGAAAGTATTTGTGGACACAAGTTTATGAAATTTTGATATATGTAATTTTAGGGTCCATAGCTCTTGATACCAACTTTCGGGCTTTATTAATTATCGAGTTCAAGGATCATAACTTTTTGCACGGTTTTAGAGTGAAAATGGTGATGCATGGTGAATTTATCTAAACGAAAAGTACAGAAAGTATATATCTTTCTCGTTCTCTTCATCGCTTATTTTACCGTGATCTCAAACTATATTGCAAAAGAGCGCGAATAAAACACCCTCTGAGTAATTTCACCATGATAAGAAATATAATGGAATTCAGAACAGATCGTTCTGAAGAATTTTGAAATTAACATTTTGTAGAAGATGATTCCATAAAAACTTGATTGGTCACTCTAATAACTTCCAACTATAACGAAAATTACAAATAAAAAAAATATTTCACTGAAAAGAAAATAAGAATTTTTCACCGTCTTTGCAACACGCATTACATCGATGTACATCACTGAGAAACATCGAAATCGTTTGCCCTCTGCTCGGAATACATTCATATGCAAATGTTCTAAATTCGCTTGAAAGGAACAAGAAATAAAAATGAAATCAGTTTAGTTTACATGCAGACAAAAAAAAAAAAAAATTTTATATTCGTTGCAAAAAGATTTTCTGATTTTTTTTTTATGTATTTTTGTGATTTTTATGATTTTATTCACTTTTTTTCCTTTTTTTTTTTTTTGGTGAATTTTTTGCTGAAAAAATCTTTGAATTCTGTGCAAATATTTGCACTTTTACTTATGTTTGTTTTTTTATGTGCTTTTCGCAATTCAAGTTGTTTTCATACTCGTTTGCTGAAAATCGTTTGCTTTTTTTTTATGTGTATAATTATCTTTTTAAATAAAAAAATAAAAAAAAAGAAAAAGAAAATGCTCTTAAGTGGTGCGCTATTTTGCATTCGAAAGACGTTTTTAATGCACTAAAAAAAACAAATTTGCGATTTAGGTTTTACGATTTAACTAAATTCGTACGATTTCAAATTGTTTGTGTTCCAGCAATAGCGAAAATTATGTTTTAATTCCAAAATGTTTCATTGCATTGTACTTGACATAAACTGCTATCGGTTATAAATTAAATGGTTATCGGTCTTATCAAATTGTAAATTATTGTTGCGTTGATTAAATTTTCTGCTCTTTAAAATGAAGCATGAGTAAAAAAGTATTCAGAATCAATGCTAAAAATACAGAAATCACAGAATGAATTAAAAATATTTTTAAATAATCGAAACTATCTTTTTTGTGTTATATTATGCATTTACTTTTCATTTCAATTTGCTCAAATGCTGCCGATTTGAAATCGTAAATATCTAGCGATTTGCGACTGTAACACAAAAATTTGCGTTTTAAAATGTAAATCGCAAAATTTCTGTAGTTACGATTACGGGAATATGGCTGTATGCCTCGTTTTACGTTTCCGAATAGCAAGCTGTACTATGTAAATTATGGATTTCAGAAATTTCTGTGAATACACAAAAAAAAAAATACACAAAACGTTAGTACGAATACGAATATAACGAAATTCCATTCTTCAAGCTTTGTAAACAAGACACAATAATATGTGTAAACAACAAAAATAAACAGATTATATAATATTTTAATCAAATGAAATACGCAATCCACGACGTCGTACATCTTTAGCCATAAAAAGGCCAGACGAATTGGAGCGTTTAAGCAAAAGATTTCGTTCAGATGTACTTCTTCCTTCATTGGGTGGCGGCGGCAGGTGCTCAGTTAAAGACTCCATGTTCAGCTCAGTAACTCCCACACGTCTATCAAGCATCAATATTCTGGCAAACTTTTCCAATACTTCGCAAAATATACGAGTTACATAGTTGAGACACAGACGCATAATCGACGGAACAACGCTGGTACAAAACCAAGCCAACAGCAAGCCAAGCAAGCGCAACAAATTCGTCAGCCAAAGTCCGCGACGAAATTCAAAGAAATTGTCGATTTGATGCTGATATTTCGTAACTAAACGTTCTATTATTATATCATACATCCAGATACTTGGTGTGGGCGCAAAAAAGACTATCAGGCAAACGATCACAAGTTTAAGTTCTTCGTAAAGTAACATCCACGAGTAGCAAGAGCCGATCGCTTCAAAACACAGCAACAACGCAAACACTATCCAGTATTTAAACCAGTCCACGGTTTGCTCAGCCCCTCCCTCATTTAGCGCTTTATAGGTGAGAAAAGCCGGCCGAAGGCCTCCAAAGAGGTAAATGATCAAACGTGAAATTATACCGGGTATCATTTTAATATACTTTTTCTGAAAATATGTTACGGTTCTGCTGATATTTTGATCTTTTGAAATTTAACAAATAATTTTGAAATACGTCTATGCGCAAAGAAATACGAGTTTACTCTCGGAAATAATGAATTCAAATGAAAAATATTTGAAGTTAACGAAATGAGTGTGTAAACTGTGAGTTTTGATATATAAAACAATGATGACTACGTTTCAACTTTTAAGTAAAATTTCTGAAATCGTATTAATCAGCGGTGTCACCGAAAACACTTTCACTAGTGTTTTGGGTTTTACATTTTAAATTGTGTTGTAAGGTTTCATTTTCAGTTTAATGGTTCGCAAATTTAAATTTATTGTTTAGAAAGCCAGATTTTATTGTACTGCAATGAAATTACTATAAAATTTTAACTGAAAGTGACAGCAATCTCAAAGATAAGTGGAAGCAATTAATTAAATTATAATTTTTTTAAATTTTCTTGTGGTGCAAATCTTCAAAAGACACCACCGTGAAAGCATAATTTTAGATTTAAACAAAGCGATTTTTTTTTTTTCATTTTTATTTACAATTTTGGCCCATCTCTCCGATAGTACCTATTTTCTTTTCCTGGACCATCTTTTAGGAGGTATATACGGCGCTTAAAAACAAACCTCCTACAAGTTTTTTACAACTTCATACGATTGCAAACACAGTTTGGCTAGACCATGATTTATCGGCCGAAATAAATACTCTTCGGAAGGAGCTATGTCTGGTTAGTATGACGAATGGGCCCTTTTATAGCATACTTAATGATAATTCTTGCACCATGTGGTCTAACGATTCCAATCCATGGTTTAGTTAGGTTGAAGAGACTCATAGTAGAACACTCCCTAGCAGATCCCATCAAAGTGAATGCATGGCCGGGCTTACGCCACTATTTTCTGACACGATTCTATACAAAAAATATTAGCTTTGCATCAGCTGGAAGCTTGCGAAAAAAAAAAAAGAAAGAAAAACGTTAACTTCGGTAGAACCGAAGCTTAAATACCCGTCACACGAATCTTTAAAGAGTTTATGAGTAATCGTCAGTGGTCACCCATGTTTACACACAATATTAATTTCAAATTTTGAGCTAAAAATACAGATATGTATAAGAACATATTTCTCAAAAATATCTGGAAATAGGCGGTAAGTTTGTATGGAAGAAACACCTAAAAATGGGCGTGGCACCATGACATTGGAAGAGTTTTTACTCAATATGGAGTAAATTCATGAATAAATAATAACCATTTTGATACAAAAATTCGAAAATGGACGGAAAGTTTGTATGGGGGCTGTAACAAAAAAGGGCGTGACACATCTGATTTGACATTGGATGACATTAGAAGTGTTTTTAGCCAAATTGGAGTGAATATATGCATAAATAATAACTATTTTCATACAAAAAATCGGAAAAAAACGGACAGTTTGTATGGGGGCTATGCCTAAAAGAGGGCGTGGCATCTTGGATTTAGCACTGGATGACAAAAGAAATGTTTTTATCCAATTGGGAGCGAATACATTTATAAATAATTAGTATTTTTATACAAAAAATCGAAAAAAAACGGTAAGTTTGTATGGGGGCTATACCTAAAAATGGGCGTGGCACTCTCATTCTCGAACTTAACATAGTCGTTGCCGAGAAAAGCTTAAGTTGCGAATTTCAGCTTAATATCTTTATATCTTCAATAAAAAAAGATGCCTAGAAATATACAGACTGACAGACGGACAGACAGGCGGGCATGGCTAGATCGATTCGTCTCGTCGAGCTGATCAAGAATATATATACTTTATGGGGTCTACGACGTCTCCTTCAATGCGTTACAAACTTTCAGACAAACTGAATATACCCTTCACACTATGTGTGGCGGGTATAAAAAAACAGTGTACCTCGAAATCAATTTACTTTTCATAAATAGGTCTGAAATGGGTTCTACCAAAATTTGTATTTGGTATGAATCTTTGTCCAATAACAACTACAACTCAGCGTCTTTAAACGGATCTGGCCTCCTTTCCCGTCTTTTGTCATTGGTGTCGAATTTGCCATTATTAAAACGCCGGAACCAGTATTCACATTTTTTTTTATACCCGCAATCAAGAAGTATATATATTCTTGATCAGGTCGATGAGACGAATCGATTTAGCCATGTCCGTCTGTCTGTCCGTCTGTCTGTCTGTCTGTCTGTTTACTTCTACGCAATTTTTTCGATGAAGATATATAGATATTACGCCGAAATTTGGAACTTAAGCTTTCCTTGGCAACGACTACTTTGTATGTTGAAATCAAGTTGCCACGCCCATTTCTAGGTGTACCCTCCATACAAACTTACCGAAAATTTCTGAATATTTGTATGAAAATATGTATTATTTATGCATGTATTCACTCCAAATTGGGTAAAGACTCTTCTATTGTCATCCAAAGTCGAAACCAAGGTGCCACGCCCATTCTTCGGTATAGCCCCCATACAAATTTACCGCCCATTTTCCAATTTTTAAATAAAAATTGGTATTATTTATGAATTTATTTACTCCAAATTGGATAAAAACGCCTCTTATATCATCCAATTTCAAAACCAAGAGGCCACGCCCATTTTTATATGTAGCCCCCATACAAACTCACTGATTATTTTTGAACTTTTGTATGAAAAATTAATTATTTTCGTCTATATATTTTTAAATGTATATAAGTCACTGATGATCACACATAAACTATTCAAAGATTCTTGTGGCGGGTATTTATGCTTCGGTTCCACCGAAGCTAACGTTTTTCCTTGTTTTTTTGATGTGTGTGATTATTAATAATATGCAATATTCTATTTGAATAAAGTAAGACGTGGTGCGCTATTTTGCACTAAAACAGCTGATTTGTTTAACAGCTGATTTGTTTAACAGCTGATTTGCGTAACAGCTGATATGTGCCATAGCTAACAGCTGTTTTTCGTGATATATGTGACATGCTTACATATTTGACTTAAACATTTAATTAAAATATTTTATTTATTTTTCGTTTTTTTTTCCTCAGTCATTTAATTAAAAACTTTAATCAGCCACATCAAAGCGTAAACAAACTTAATCAGAAAATAATAAATTATTTAAGTGAGTTTCATGCTCATTTGGAAAGTTATCTATGTGTGTGTGTGTACAAGTCAAAAGTCATACAAGACACTCAACAATTCAAAGTTAATCCAATTTGATGTGTAAGACAGATTAGTGTGAGGAAATTAAGTCTAAAGTATTTCCATTAATGTGTATTATTTATATCACCCAATAGGCACACCAACCAGCAAACGCAAAGAGCTTCGGGAAATCAAACAAGAACAAAATCTAATGTCAAAGATGCTAGAAAGAAAAACACATGTCAAGTTTTCCCTCTCTTTTTCTTTATTTTTCTTTATTTTTCTTTTTTTTTTTTGTGTCAATAATATATGCAAATCCAATTTTTCGCTCCATAAGCTTTATTGGGTTGCCAAAGTGAAAATAAAGGTAAAATGAGTTTGATGTGAACCAGAGATATGTAGATAGACTGTATGTGTGTGTGTGGGAGAGAGAGAGAAATCAAGTTGCAGATACATTTAATTTAAATTTAATGATATGTGCCGCTTTGACAATGTTGCTGTACGTCGAAGGTTTTTCCAAGATGATTTGATATTAAATTCTAAAATGACAGGAAATAAGCAGAAAAATTAAATTGGATTTTTATTAAATTGTATTAAATCAGTGGTGTCACATAAATCTTAAGTAAATCTTCTGTCGGTTGTTTTGTAAAACGAAAGATTTTAGATTTACTCGTTTGGATTATTCGTTAATTTGGTAAATATTTTTTTTGTTTTTTTTTATCACATATAGCAGATGAGCCTGGGATAAAAGAGGTACCCAAATATGCTTAAAAAATAGTTTGTTCTCAAATAATTGTTTAACAAACATCATATACAGCCATGTTCCCGTAATTGAAATCACAAAAATTTTGCGATTTACTTTTCAAATCGCAAATTTTAATGCTCGGGAAATCGAAAATCACAAATCGCTACAAAATTGCGATTTCAAATCGGCAAAGTTTGAGTAAGTGAAATGAAAACTTAATGCATAGTATTACAAAAAAAAAAACGATACAATCGATTATTTAAAAATATGTTTATATCATTCTGTGTTGTTTAAAAAATTTCATCTTGGTAGTTTTTAATATGAATGCTTCTGAATTAAAATTTAAAAAAATTATTTTCTACTCATGCCCAAATTAAAAGAGCAAAAATTTTGTTAAAGCAAATCACAATTAGCGATGTGTCTAGAACGATAACATATTGATTGGCAACCGATAGTAGTTTTTGTCAAAGAAACATTTTGGAAATGAAACAAAACTTTTACGTTTGCTGGAATACAAACAATTTTAAATCGAAAATCGCAAAATTAATTAATTACGATTTTCGATTACACCAAAATTTTTCGATTTGAAAAGTAAATCGCCATATTTTTGCGAATTCCATTACGAGAGCATGCCTTTATATTGCACAAACAAAGCACTAACCTAAAACTTAATACAATTCAATTGCTAATTAACTAAAAAAAAAAAATCAGGAAATTAAATAATTCAAACGTCAGCTAAATAATGAATGAATGACTTAGGCTAATTTATTATGAAGCAACATGAAAATTCAATCTAAACCAAACAAAATTAAGATGTATCTTTTGTAACAAAAAGATACACTATGCAACATATAGATTGAATTGAAAATAGATAGAAGATATACACACCTATATCAATAACGAACATTAGAGAGAGATAGAGAAAGAGTGTATTTGTGTGTGTGTGTGTGTAATGCATGCAAGCTATTTATAAGGAATGCCAATATTGTTTGTACTTGCCTACCAGCCTGCCTGCCTGCCTGCCTGCCTAGCTACCAGCCTTATACGTTATTCCTTTCATTAATGCAAACAGACAGGACACCATGCTACGTGAGTAAACTAACGAAGCCAACTTACGAAGCGATGCGATGCGAAGGACACTAAGTAAACAATCCAATCAGTTAGATTCTATAGGTAAAACAGTAGCAATAGCAGATGAAGATGTTTACCTACAAACACTACGACAAGTGACGATAGATGGCCCCAGAGGTGATATATATATATATATATATGGTACATACTTAGAGTACCTAGATATGAAGGTACTAACATATTACTGCATTTTGCTGACGACAACAAATTGACACTGGATTCTTTGGCAGTGTGTGTGTGTGTGAGTGTTTGCATGTGCTTCGTGCTTTGCGTAATAATAGTTTGGATTTGAACTTAACTATAAAGTGCTAGAAGATTTTAAGGCTTAGAAACGTTGAGTAGCTTAAGAATTAAATTTTTTTAAGGAAAGGTTTGCTTGACGCTTTTCGGAGTTTCTTTCTAGACTTTCAATTTGAACGGTTGGGAATTTAAGTATTAAGTACATTTCACGAATTTTTGCGACCAAAGCCTAGACCACTACTGCAATGGATGCTTGGTTCACGGCTCTTCTGGACCACAAATAAAGGAAAGCCTTTCTCTAGCTTTAACAGTTCAGTGTTTTGATACACCTTTCCCAAATTCGTAAAATCACCATCCTATGGGTCCAGGAAATAGTGGAACTAACGGAAATAATGTTTCCATTGAACTTGGTAGATCTGGTGCCTCAATACCCATTGTTGTGTATTCACAGTTTCTATAGAGACTCTATCTCTCATTACTGCATGCATTATCCAGACATTTACCAAGCTTGACTAATGTTCCCAAAGGAAAAAAAAAACAAGAAAAATGTTAAATTCGGTAGAACCGAAGCTTAAATACCCGTCACACGAATATTTAAAGAGTTTATGTGTAATCATCAGTGGTCACCCA
Source organism: Leucophenga varia (assembly GCA_018903435.1). NCBI lineage: Eukaryota > Metazoa > Arthropoda > Insecta > Diptera > Drosophilidae > Leucophenga > Leucophenga varia. The sequence continues at coordinate 70,955 of JAEIFJ010000352.1, read as the reverse complement.
AGTTAACACACAATATTAATTTCAAATTTTGAGCTAAGAATACAGATATGTATAATATAACAACATATTTCTCGAAAATATCTGGAAATTTGCGGTAAGTTTTTATGGAAGAAACACATAAAAATGGGCGTGGCCCCATGATATTGGAAGAGTTTTTACCCAATATGGAGTAAATTCATGAATAAATAATAACCATTTTGATACAAAAATTCGAAAATGGACGGAAAGTTTGTGTGGGGGCTATACCAAAAAATGGGCGTGGCACATCTGATTTGACATTGGATGACATTAGAAGTGTTTTTAGCCAAATTGGATAAATAATTAGTATTTTCATACAAAAATCTTAAAAAAAAAGGGATAGTTTATATGGGGGGCTATGCCTAAAGAGGGCGTGTCATCTTGGTTTTAACACTGGATGACAAAAGAAATGTTTTTACCCAATTGGGAGCGAATACATTCATAAATAATTAGTATTTTTATACAAAAAATCGAAAAAAAAACGGTAAGTTTGTATGGGGGCTATACCTAAAAATGGGCGTGGCACTCTCATTCTCGAACTTAACATAGTCGTTGCCGAGAAAAGCTTAAGTTCCAAATTTCAGCCTAATATCTTTATATCTTTAACAAAAAAGATGCCTAGAAATATACAGACTGACGGACGGACAGACGGACATGCCTAGATTGATTCGTCTCGTCGAGCTGATCAAGAATATATATACTTTATGGGGTCTACGACGTGTCCTTCAAGGCGTTACAAACTTTCAGACAAACTGAATATACCCTTCACACTATGTGTGGCGGGTATAAAAAATATTAAACAGCTTAGTCTTCCTAAACTACGGCTACTCACGGGTCTGTTCCCAGAAGCTGATTGAAGTTTCTGTCTAGTGAGTTGTGCAGATTGATTGATTAACCGAAAAGAACGTAAAAAAAAAAAATAATCAAATTTTTTTTTTTTATTGGTCAATCATCAATTTTTTTGGCTTCAGGTAATCTCTTCATTTTGAAATTTAGTTTTTTTTTGTGTTCAATGCCTATTTATACTACTAAATTGAAACTATCAAAATTGAGTTTCGAATTATCGGAAAATAGCGATTTTTTTAAAAAAAAATCGATTAAAATCGATATTTTCTAATAATCGCACAGTGCTATGTCTTGCAATGTGCAATGGAAAAAGTTCGAATATTTTGAACTAATGACCTGCTCTACATAGAGATATAACGATTAATCGAAAAAAATTGTATCGATTAATCGGTAAAATATTTTTTTCTACTATCCCTTGCACTCGCTTCTTCAGAATCACACAGTTTAGACACTATCACTCAATTGCTGATACAATATAAGCAATCAATAACAGCTAAAGACTTTATTATGTGCCACGTTGCCCATTTCATTCATTTTGAGAGAACCCACCATGTTTATACGCTGCCCTAAGGGCTAAAGCTTGAACATGACAAGACTTAAATGAGTCCTAACTTTAGCTTTGAACATTTGCTTGTCATATGACTCCGGTACAGACGCTATCTTTGCAAATATTCTATGCAGATTACGCATACGCCAGCGTGACTCATTCCACAAAGTAAAAGTTTTTTTTTTTTTTTTTGATAATAATGTCAACTTTGAAACATAACTAAACCCAGAAACTTAGCTTCTCGACGCAACACGTCAAATGCGCGTAAATAAACACGCCCAACCTTTTGGCCCATTCCACTTAAATTTTAGTAAAACATGACGCGCGCTTGAAATGCTTTCATTTTTAAATGCGCAAGTTGCACCTTCGAACTCAGCTGGAAAATTTCAATAAAATGTTTTTCACATTTTCTTTTTTCCTTTTTTTTTTTTTTTAATTAAAATGTTGAAAATTGTTACAAATAGCAAAAAAAAAAAAAAAAAAAAAAACACAGCAACTGCAAGCATTAGCCACGGAATGTGTTTGTATGTTTTATGAGAATGTATCTAGATACTTTGCTAGCTTTGCTGTTTTTTTTGTTGTTTATATAAAGTATTCCCCAGTTTGCCATTTGCTAATGAATAAGTTAATTTCACAGGCAACTTTATTGTTGTCAATGGAAACTATTTAAAGCACTTGAGTTGCTTAACATGGCTCCAAGGAAAAGTATTGGAAGGAAGAAATTGTCGTCTCGTTTCAATTCGTTTCGTTTTGCTTAGACATTCTTATGGCTGTGTTTTTGCCATGTTTTTTTCTTTATTTTTATATTATTTTTTTTTCTATTTGGATGCGCACAAAGTAGTCATTAGAGAGTTTACTGGGTTTGTTTGTTGCTATGTACATAACATATATATTTATGTACATAATATAATATAAGTTATATAAATATTTATTTATACTGATATAAAGAAAAAAAAAAAAAAATAGTTGGCAAAGAATTCGAAAAAAACAATGAAGTTGGTTATTTGTTTGCATAGTTTCTTTTTCTATGTTTATAGCTTTGTGATTTTATTTTAAGTTTAATAAAATTTGTTTTATAAATGATTCAACAATATTATCCCATCTCTTTAATATTCAAAATGAAATTATACCAGGTGACGTATTCCGCCACTGTCTTTCTAATTTGGTTACAAATTTGGTTGAATATGCATGTTGTGTTGAATTTTATTTAGTTTCACCTCATAAAAGTAAATTTTTTGCTTCTTGACTTTGAGCAAACAGCTGATAAACTTCAAAACTTTAAATTTTTCGTACAACTTTGTTATAATTTTAAATTTAAAAATAAATATTTTTTCAAGGCACCAAAGCAAAAGCACTGAAAATATAATGTTTGCTTACTTTCTCTTTCTCTAAATTTTGTACTATTGCCTTCGTACTCTTCTCTCCTGTCGTGGTTAAATTAATTATAATTCACCACAAGCCAAGTTGTCAAGGAAATCAAGGCAAAGGCAAATACAAAAGGCTGTTCTGGGTTGGTCATCTGTGTCGGATGTATACGAAGGTTCCATACTGAAGGGGTTGCGGCGGCGAGGATATTCCCCGCTGTTTTGGGAGAATCAGATCTGGGAAGACATTCGCAAGGATAAATGCGCCGATGTGATACGCCAAAAACCGTAGCCAATTTCGCCTCCTATCCCCGATAAGTTATTGGTCGTACTCTCCAAAGTGGTTGAGCGACTCTTTTGCGTAGAGTTCGACCAATACTGGAAGAGGTTTGATTCCACATCATCTGTTTGGCTTCAGGGAGCTGCATGGCACACCAGAACAGTGCCATAGGATCCTTCACAAAATTCTGGAAGCTCTTGAGGAAAAAGAATACTGCTCGGCCGTCTTCCTAGATGTCAGGCAAGCATTTGATAGGGTTTGGCATATAGGATTGCTCTACAAGCTAAAAGGACCAGCCCCTCACTATCTGCTGCTCAGATCTTACCTAACTGGTAGATCTTTCTACGTTAAATGCGGCGAGGAGAGCTCAGCAATAAGAGAAGTCAGAGCTGGAGTCCAACAGGGAAGTGTCCCTGGGCCCGATGCTATACACAATGTATACAGCAGATATGCCAACCATCAGCGACCCTAGAATGCTCACTACCCCATGACACCGCCTTTTTAGCCAATGATAAGTCCCCACTCGTGGCGTCCAGCATAATCCAAACTCAGCTGGACCGCCTAAACATATGGCTAAGACGGTGGAATATCGTTGTCAACCCAGACAAATCCACACACATTACGTTTGCCCTGAGAAGAGGAGACTGCCCTGCCGTCAGTCTGGATGGCGTTGCCATACCCAGCAGCGTCACTGCAAAGTACTTAGGCCTGGTATTGGATAGGCGCTTAACCTGGAGTAGTCATCTCTCACAAAAACGTTCCCAGTTGAACGAGAGGTTGCGCAAGCATCTGTGGCTGCTAGATAGAAGGTCCACCATCAAACTAAGGGTCAAACTCCTCCTTTACAAAGCCATACTTAAACCTATGTGGACGTATGGCATAGCACTCTGGGGCACTGCAAAGAGAAACAACAGGGAAAGAATCCAAGTCTTCCAAAACAAGGTTCTGCGCATTATTTCTGAGGCGCACCCATATCATACCAATGCAGAAATCCACCAGGAACTAGAAGTCCCTCTCATAAGCCTGGAGGTGGCTAGGCTCACTAAGGCATATCTGGATAGACTGGACAACCATGTCAACCCTCTGGCCATAAACCTGCTGGATAACAGTACAACGACTCGGCGACTGAAGAGGTTACACCCCCTGGATTTGCCACACACATAAACTTTTAAATCCTCCTCCATCACTCCCCCACCCCTTTTAAACCCCAATAACAACTCCCAAGTCATGGAATACTTTATAGAAAGTCAATGTTATGCATTACAATTCGCTGATAGTCCCCTTCGGGACTGATTGCAAATAATGTTTTGGATGTTTGGATTAAACAAAAAAATCACTGTGACTGAACGTAGTGATTTGCGATTTTCTTGTTCCTCAGTGAACATATTCAGATATCGGCGATTTTGTGTATCGCTCTTCTCGAACATTGAACCTGTTCAGTAAGTAGCCATATTTGATTTAATAATTTTATTTTATCAAATTCGCGCTCATACGCTCATTTGATTTAATCAAACTTATACGTTACCAGACTACTCAGGCATATGTTGCAGCAGACACTGTACGAATGCAAAATGATTTTCTAAGCACGTTCTTTTAACTTCGATTTTAGTGTTTCTATTATTTTAGAATTCAGAAGGCTACTTGCCTTGGATGCAAAATTTTGTAAAAAAAAATAAATAGACTAAAACTGCAAACTTTTTCAAGTAGCCATATAAATCCATTAGTTCGAGCGTCAAAATTAGAGAAAACCAGAAACAACTCAATAAAAACTTTTCAATTTAGAAAACTTTTAATGCGAATAAAAAAGCAAAAAGAAAAATTTTATATTTAAGTATGTGCATGAGTGTATGAGTGCGGTTTAAGAAACTACTAATCAGAGTGCAAAAGTGGCAAAAACTAAAACGAGACCAAAAGTGTCCAACTCAGCACAGTACAGTGTGTGTGACCTTTTAGCTTGGAAATTAGAAGCAACATTTTTTTAACACTGCTAGCCTATATTTAGGCGCAAGCGACGTGTTACTCAGACTCGTTTACGTTCTTTGACAAATATACCAAACGACTTTTTACATTAAAATTCAAGGCAAACCAAGAAGAAGAAGAAGAAGAGGCGTACTGTGATATTCTAAACCAAACCAAACCCAAACGAGTTTTATAGTAGTCGCTGTGGTTAGAATACAAAAAAAAAAAAAAAAAGCAATGCAAAAATGCAAAAAAAGTAAAAAAGCACAACGTTGCATTCTAATATTTATGTTTGTACGTGTATGTGTATTTCTTTTGCGCCTTAACGTATGCAATGTAGTTTTCCGTTTGTTTTTTCTTTCTTTTTTTTACTTATTTATGGATGCCGCGTTGCCAACTACACCTTTGGGATTTATGGTTTATGCAAAGTGGCTGTCTTATTAAGCATAAATTACGACAGTCAGCCAAGTTAGTTCAGACTGGATTCTAGTGTTTCAGGCTAACAAGCTAAAGAAAGAAAATATGAATGTATAAAATTACAATTACGTACTACGTAAAAGTATCGTCGTAGTGCAAGTTTACATTTTACAAATGCATTGCATACATTTAGGTGGATTTTTTTTTTTGTTAGTTGGTTAGTTGTTTGGTTGGCATATACTGTGCGTGGTTGTGAAAATTAATTTTAAATAATTTTATAGCAAATTGAATGCTTAGAAATTGTTTTTGAGTGTTTTTTTTTTTTTTTTATATGCACATTTTATGTGTTTTAGTAATGCAGCACACGTTTTACAAAATTTATATAGCACACTTTCAGGCATACATTTTTTTTTTTTGGTTACGTGCGAGAGTTTATTAAAGTGGCATAGTTTTGTTAATTGTTATAAATTTTTAGTTCAAATAAAATGCATTGAAAAGCTTCTGAAATTTATAATTAATAAATTGTTTTAAAATTGTTTTTTGGAGTTTTAAATGCTCTGAAAATTAGGCTTTAAAATTTTAGCTGCATAACAATTTTTTTTTAAGTCAATGATATTTTTAACACTTATAACCCTTCATCAGCTAATAACACAACAGTGTGGCCTTTTAGCTTGAAAATTAAAAGCAACATTTTTTTTAGCCTATATTTAGGCGCATGCAACGTGTAATTCTGTAGTAATCTATTCCTTTGACATATTTAAGCGTCCTTCAAACTTTAACACTTCTAAGAAACAGAACCACAAATGTTCAATATTAAATGACATATATAATCGCAAAACCACAAAACCACACGCGCAATAAATACAAAATAATTAAGTAATTACACTTGACTGCACATTACCTAATAACAAGACTTACTTCCAAACAACCTTGTGTAAGGTGTAAGCCTGTTAAGGAAACGTAAACCAAAAGTATATAATTATGCGTCTATACATGAGCTCATGCAATTTTTTACATGAGTGACGAAAGGACACAAAGAAATAATAAATAAACACTCCAGAGTATTAAATAAATGTCCTCCTTTCATTATATAAATATTTTTTTCGGCAAGCTAATTAAATGACGTAAGTCCAAAAACAAAAAAAAGTAAAAACAAGAAAAACGTTAACTTCGGTAGAACCGAAGCTTAAATACCCGTCACACGAATATTTACAGAGTTTATATGTAATCGTCAGTGATCACCCAAGTTTACACACAATATTAATTTCAAATTTTGAGCTAAAAATACAGATATGTATAACAATATATTTCTCGAAAATATCTGGAAATGGGCGGTAAGTTTGTATGGAAGAAACACCTGAAAATGGGCGTGGCACCATGATATTGGAAGAGTTTTTACCCAATATGGAGTAAATTTATGGATAAATAATAGCCATTTTGATACAAAAATTCGAAAATGGCCGGAAATTTTGTATGGGGGCTATGTCAAAAAATGGGCGTGGCACATCTGATTTGACATTGGATGACATTAGAAATGTTTTTAGCCAAATTGGAGTGAATATATGCATAAATAATAACTATCTTCATACAAAAAATCGGAAAAAACGGACAGTTTATATGGGGGCTATGCCTAAAAGAGGGCGTGGCATCTTGGTTTTAACACTGGATGTCAAAAGAAATGTTTTTACCCAATGGGGAGCGAATACATTCATAAATAATTAGTATTTTTATACAAAAAATCGAAAAAAAAACGGTAAGTTTGTATAGGGGCTATATCTAAAAATGGGCGTGGCATTCTAATTCTCGAATGCCTCGTTGCCGAGAAAAGCTTAAGTTCTAAATTTTAGCTTAATATCTCTGTATCTTCAACAAAAAAGTTGCCTAGAAATATACAGACAGACAGACAGACGGACATGGCTAGATCGATTCGTCTCGTCGAGCTGATCAAGAATCTATATACTTTATGGGGTCCCTTCAATGCGTTACAAACTTTAGACAAACTAAATACCCCTTCACACTATGTGTGGCGGGTATAAAAATAAGAAGAAAATAGCTTAGCTTTGGTAGATCCGAAGGTCAAATAGTTAAAAGAGAGCTGGGATGGGTATAGTTAGTAGGGTACCGATTCTCATGAAATCGGTAGTGAATAGGGTTGACATAAGAAGTGATTTTTTCCATTAAATCAAAAATATTCAGAACTATTATTTTAACAAATTGTCAAAATCTCAGTATTTATTCATATATAGGCTTATGATATAATCTCGTTTTGCTCTGGCATTTGGTCTTGAAACGAATAAAAATTCTCTGACAATAGCTTTCTGTGGGCCTTACATCTGTGGAATTCAAAACTATATGTAAGCTTCCCTGTCAACCTTTAACACTTCAACTAAGCTACTAGCTGTAACATAATTTTGTACAAAAACTAAGATACCTTAATACACAACAAATTAAAGTGTATTGAAAAAGAAAATAAATGAGTAAATAAAAACTTCCTGACACATTGAAACTATCCGTGAAGGTTTTAACAAATGACATACATACAAGCTAACGTATTAAGAAGATAAATTAATGAGTAAAACTTTTTACAAAAGTAATTAATTTATGCAAATTGCAACCAATTTGGTCGCATTTTAAATAAATTAATTGTGACGTCAGTTGACTCTTATGACTTCAACATCAAAATGCAATTAAGTTAATTTAAGGTTGACTTGTTTTTTTTTTTTTTTGTTTTAATTCATTTTGAAAGATGTTTAAGAGGTGTGCTATGTTTGAGAGGTGTGTTTATATGTTAGTTTAGTACAGCGAGTTGTTGCATTTCCAGGGGAGAGACACCAGGCAGACTTGCTAGGTGTACTCAATAAAGACGTCTATAGAAAATTAAGAGAGTAGAATATCGTGAAGTTCCTGACGCACTTAAAGATTAGGTCCCCTTGGTAACGCCAGGATTGCATCATTGGATGACGCGTCTATAAGGACTCCTAATCAACTTCAGGCTTTTTCGAAACATGCAGCAATTCTTCAAAAAACCCTTTGACATTGCACCACTTAGGACCAAATTCTTATATGTGTAATTCCCTCTGGTACCAGCCGTCAGAAGCGGCATTAATTGTTAAACGGTGAGTTTTCTTTTCTCAATTACTGTTTACGCCTAAAAATATACTCTAATATTTTCAAAAACGCCTTAAAGTATGCAATTAATATTTCTTTTAAACATAAAAACCACTCATTAAAAAAAAATTTAATACCAAATAAATAAATAAATAAATAAGATTTTCTAAAGAGATTTTCTAAAAAAAATTACACTTCTTAATATACAAAACGTATTTTTATTGTATTAAAATCAAAGATTTATTTATTTTATTTTATTTGGTATTAAAATTTGTTCGCTATCATCAAATCGACAGCTTAACAAATTGGTGGTTTTAAAGGTACTAAGACTACATTTTTTTAACAATATAAAAAGATAAAAAAATTAGATTATATGATGTACAATTATTTACAATACATTATTTACAAATTTTTGTTATGGTATTTATTATTATTTTTTTTTTTTTTTTTTTTTTTTTTTTTTTATTTTTAAAAAGATCGATCCACCAATTCATGAGGATAAATTCTGATAGGGCCCTTGGTCGTGACAATGCCCCCAGGGTAGCTCGGGATGCACAATCTTCTTGCTAACACATTTGGATGCCTTTGTAGATTGTTATTAGTTTCTATTTTTCGAATGGCATCACCGATAGCTGGTACTTTTACGCTCTATATTTTGTTTCCCCAACCAGAGGAGAGTCGACAGCCGCGTAATATTAATGCTTGTGCCACTCTGATTTTGTTAATATGGGTTTTAGCAGCTATCCCATAAATTTGAATTCCATACTTCCAAATGGGGCAACATTATTTTATAAATTTTAATTTTATTAACAAGTGGTTTTCTCTTTTTCAAAAAAAGCTAGTTCTTTTTGGGCGTCGTAAGTGGGGTGTTTTTCACCATAGTTGCATGTCGATTGCACGTGATCCTGCGATCCAATATAAAAGCCAAGATAAAATAAAATTAAAACTATTCAACATCAATTTGGTTGTTCATATTTATGTGTGTGTGTGACTTCTTCATTGTGCTTTTTAAATACGAATTGATTGTGACAGACTTAAGCTCAAATAATAATAATAATAAAAAAATTTTAAATACAAATAATTATACACTTCATATAACAAGTGCAATATTATATTTTTAATTCGTTTTAATAATTCCGTCCCATAACACGATCCAGATCATTCCAACTGCATGAATAGTCAATTTGTAGCAAACCCTTTTTGCTCAACGCAAATTTATTTGCATAAATTCCAGCGTAGAGCGATGAATCTGCATAGATTGTATTACCGGAAATCGGTGAAGCGCTCTGTTCACGTCGCTGCATGCTGCGACTACCACCACGTTCCAAAGTTTGTGCTTTACGTCGTTGCAGTGTTGCAGTATTGTAAAGCGAAGCTGGCGCAGCATAAATAAGCGAGGTGCCATGCTGTTGGCATTCATAACAATCCGGTATGCTACAATAGGGCAATGTAGAATATGGATTGCAATAATCATACGGCGCTGGCGAGAGTGGTGGCGGTGCGGGAAAATCTATATATGGTGCAGGTTTTGGTGAGGACGTATTCGATGTGTTTGGACTGTGCGTTGTGGAGGCATGTAAGCGGCGGCTGCTGCTGCTGCTCTTGCTACGTGAAGGCAATGGCGCTGTACCGTAGCCATTGTATTGCATAATATTCGAAGGTTTACGTGCTCTTTGCAATGTTGCTGTTGTTGTATTGTAAGGATCATCGCTGCCAATGGATGAGTGATGTTGCTCTGTCGAAGATGAACTAGAGAAACCTGTGAAAAGGAATGCAAGAAAACATTATCATAAAGCATACATATATTATAATAGCAGCCCTATGTATCTCTTATAAAACGACTAAGCTTTTAAATGCCTTTAAATAAAATATCATTACGTTTTGGAACACCGAGCAAGTCATAAAGGGTGTCCCAGAATTAACGCAAGTCCCAGAATTAACGCAAGATTTGCAATAAAGTGCTGGCAACCCTAACAAAATTCTATCGTGTTCTGTCGTGTAACGCTTCATTTCTATTTGACCTAAATTTATGAGCTGTCAGATGGTTAATTTTCAGAGTTGCCAGCCGTTTAGTTTAAATTCTTTCCGTATTTTCAGGAACACAAATGGATCATGAGTCACGAACATGTCAAGTTGGAAGGGTTAAGTTCTTCCCGTGCAAAACATGAACCATTTTAACTGTTTGTGTTCTTGAAAACTATTAGCAACAAAATGATCATGGTTCAATTTATTTTAAACCCTAACCAAACATACCCATAATATTGGACCTTTTTTTGGAAAACCAGCCCCAGAAGACCTTCTCAGCGGCTCAAAACTTTGTCAATACATGCCCACCCATAAAAGATATAGACAGAAAAAAAAAATCAAAAAACCCAACACCCCAAAAATTTGTTCTTTTTTTTTGTTCTTTTTATTTCTCAAAAGCTTGCCCTATTAGCTTTTACCTAAAAAATGTCTAGCTCGTAGCTTATTGAGATCGCATAGTGGGTATTGAATTTTATTTTCGGCCCCCGAGCATATTATGGTGAAACTACTTTGGTACTTCAAAAATATTTGCCTTGTTCTAAACAAATTCAAATTTTAAGCTCAAAGCTGTTTTCGTAACACAATGGGCGGCGCATGTGAAACATTTCAAAAAATCTCCAGACATCCCGAAAATATTTTCTTCTTTTCTATATACGTGCATGTAAAATTTCAAGACCCTAGCTATAATAATATAGGAGTTGTAATATACGCATTCCATAATCGATTTATGTTGCTTCAGTGGGCCAAATTCCCGGTTCCAAACGTTGAAAAAATAAATTTTAATGTTATTTTGCGTATTAGAAATTCAATTATCAAGGTCTATCCATTCTAAGGGTCTATAGCAATTCCCAATTTTAAGGTCCCCATTATGTTTCATATAGATACGAGGCATAATGCTGAGACAAATATGGACATAGATGGACATAGCTCGCCAATTACTTCAAGAAAATATAGATTTTATGAGAGAATACGCTATTGTCTAAGAATATATATGTACCATATCCATTATATATCGGCTGCTGCTGTTGCAGTTTGTAGTTGTTGTTGTTGTGATTCTAGATAATCATCATCATTATCATCCAAATGTAATTGTCTTGTCATATGTGCCATATAATCATCATAACGATTTGGTGCCATACCATAAAGCTCAGAACGTGCGGCATAAGGGATCTTCTAATTGTTGTTGTTGTTGTTGTTGTTGATGATTGCGACGACTACGACTGCGATTTCTGCGTTGCATTGTTTGACTGCTGCCAATACCGCTGCTGTTGTGATGTGTTGTTGCCACCATTTGTGGCATGTGGCAATTGTGGCGCACAACATTCCAATTGACATTGAAAACGTGAAGTACGCCGTGAGGCATGTGTACGCGGCATTGTTGCACTCATGCCTCTTAAAGCAGTTTGCTGTTGTTGTTGTTGTTTATGTTTTTGTGATATATAACTCGTATAACCATAACCAGTTTCATCAATCAATTCTACAGGACTCGGTGTCAATGACGTTTCATAATAATCATTTTGTATTTCAGCTGGTATATCCGCGACTTTCTTGCGCACATAATCATAATTCTCCAAATCCCAAGGATCTACATAGCAACGCTGTGACGGCAGCAGTGTTGTACCATAAATATCTTCGGTATTATCAATGGTATAATATGGTGATTCGGTTGCTATTATACCCTCAAACGGTTCCAGATCATAGTCATTGTTTGGTAAAGGTTGTTTGGGTCCTTTACGTCTGCGTGGTGTAGTCTGACTGCGTTCGCGCATATTTTTTTTATTTTATTTTTTGGAAAAAAACTGCAAAGGAAAGGAGAAAAATATAAAAAATTTCAAAGTCAAGAAAAATAAAAGAAGAAAAATATAAATTTTCAATGTCTGCAAAACTTGTTGTATTACTCTATTACATAATCATAATAATAACACCGCATCGATCAATGGCATAGAAAATATCTTCCGCAAAATGTCTTGGGAAACGCGCTTCCGACCAGTTTTTTTTATTTATATTTCTCTCTCTCTCTCTCTCAACCTTCAATTTGTTGCACATAAATTGTTGTCATTGCTGCTGCTGCTGCTGCGGCATCTTGAATGTGTTGTATGGCATTTGGCTTTGCATCATTTTCGCACGCTACTTGGCATGGAAGCTAGACCGGCAGCAACTTATCTATTATATTTTTTTATTTTTCTTTGACTCTTTATATGGCACACGTTTTATGGTGCCTCAGCTTAAATATCAGCGGTTCACCTTCATTTCTGCTTTTGTAGCAGCAATTGCAGCTGCTGCTCTTTTGCTGTCCATTCTAGAATTTACATATAGAACTGGATCTATTAGCAGCGCATATTTTATTAGTTTGTGAACTTTGTTAAAGGAATTTTAATTGTTTATTTATTTAAATTTCAAAGAAAGTTTTCTATAAATTATTGCAAATAAATCAAACGAAATAAAAATATGAATTGGATTTATGCAGAATGGATTTAAATTTAAAAAGACATGCCAATGGCACGTTGAATGGTTTCAAGGTAAAGTGCCAGCAATAAGCTGCAAGAGCTCTAAACACATTCAAAGAAATAAATTGAGTTGATCATCAGTCTATGCTGGAGAATGAAGCTCCAGAGTAACTAGAGGAGAATTCATTTGGAGTAAGACGTCTGGGGAAACATTACAGACAAATAGACAGCAAAATTGGACAAAATTCTAACGTCTTGAAATACCCAACACACGAAACTTTATTCATTTTCTTGAAAAAAAATAAAAAAAATAGAAGGTGAGTTTGTATGGATCTATATGTTATTGTGGCTCGATCCTTGTCATATCGGAAGCATATTCAAAGGATAACAGTAGAAGTGATTTAACACAGATTAGTGTGAATATATCCATAAATAAGAACTATTTTTATATAAAATCTGAAAAATGGGCGTTTGGTTTGTATTAGGGGCCATATCAAAAAATGGGCGTGGCACCTTTTTTTTTAATTTGGATGTCATTAGAAGTGCTTTTACCCATGTTTGTAGTAAATACATTTACAAATAATAACAATTTTCATACAAAAAATCGGAAAAAATGGTAAGTTTGCATGGGGTCTATATCTAAACATGGGCGTGGCACCTTTCTTCTGATATTGGATGGATGGATATTGGATTAAAAAGTGTTTTTTACCCGATTTGTAGTCAAAACATTAATAAATAATAACTGTTTTCCTACAAAAAAATCGAAAAAAATGGAAAGTTTGTATGGGGGCTATATCTACAAGTGGGTTCTGCCATACAAACTGCCTAGGAACACAAAAAAGCTTTAAAGTTTCAGGTCAATTTCTTTAAAAACTTTCCGAGAAAAACGCATTGCAACGAGGCGGACGAGCAACAGACCGGCGGACAAGGCAAGAGAAACGGACATGTTCAATTCGTCTCGTCGCGCTGCTCGGCCTAGTACTCCATAGGACTATGGGGTCCTTCGATTCGTCTCGTCGAGCTAATGGTAATTTATTATAATTTAATATTATCTGATAATACCCCCTTGGGATAAAAAAATACGGGTTTTCTAATTTTCGATATAGAACAATCCTAGGGGGTGAGAACATAAAATTTTTTTTAGACCAACTTAATGTTACATATGTATTACGCCCTTAAATTATTGGACCGATCTACATTACATTTTTTTATGACTTCTTAATAATCAAGAAAACGATTGTAGATTATATAACATTTCGAAATAATCTATGCGACCAGTTAAAGGCGAGTTTCGGTATGGTGGTCCTAAAAAAGTATGTGTGTGCTGGAAGATCATTTCTTCTAAGTTGTGTTCGACTGGCTAGTTGAGTGATAATTAATATACTAAATCATTTATCTATAATTTTTTTTGCAAACATTTGAATTAAAGAAATAAAATTTGGCATTCATATAACTTGATTCCATACGCAATTATATAAGATGAAATACTCTGGAAATCTTTGTTTACATAAATTTGACAACTAGGTTTGTGGTGAATTATGTTTGATTTCACCACAACAGAGAGAAGAGTACCAGAAATTTTGAGAAAGAGATAATAAGCAAACATATTTTTAATTTTTAAATAAAAATATATTTGCTCTTTAAAAACTTATTCAAATTTTTTAATTTTATTAGCTGTTTGCTCAAAATCAAGAAGCAGAAAAATTGGCAATTGTAGGGTGAAATTACATAAATTCACCATTAAATGCATACTCAACAAAATTTGTTATCAAATTAGAAAGAGATAGTGGCTGAATACGTCAACTGTATATTTGCATCATGCTTGATTTGAGAAAAGTATATATTTATTTTAGGTTTTTTTCTATATCAAAAATATAAAGATCCATAGTATTTAATGGTGCCACCAAACCTCTAGAGCTTACATGGGAAAATAACACTTTTTCTTAAAATTTATGTAGAAACCTGCGACACCAGAGCAAGGCCCGGTTTTTCAGCTAGTTAATTATATCATATCCATTGAATTAGCACTCCATTTTGGTATCAGTTCCTGAAACTGCTTATCGAAACAAGCTAAACGTCAATTGGGTTTTTTTACTTTAGCATGGATTCGAATTTCTGGACTTTTATGTACCTAAATTTCACTTGGTATATTTCCAGAAATGTCTATATTTATTCCTCCCATTCTTCTATATCGTTTATCTTTCTTTCTCTGTTTTTATGCTCTTTATTGCTCTGCTTTATTTCATCAAATACGCAAAAATGTCATTGAAACAAATTAAACAAACTTTTTAGGTTTTCCCAAAAAAAAAAAACATATTCAATCAATTAATTCAATCTCAAAAATGTGTTGCAATAAAATTTTAGGCTTTATACAATTTTTGAGTTAAAAATCAAATAAAAAATTGATTAAAACAATAACCAATTATAGCGAAACTAAAACGATTTGCATAAAAGTATATATTTGCACTGAATTCAACGAGTTTGAAAAAGTGAGCAACAAAAAAAGCAAAAAATTTCCAAACGTCAAAAGTTGATTTAGATACAAAAATTTTAAATAAAATCAAACAAATCGAAAAAAAATATTTATAAAAATGCAAATTTAATTAATTGAAATGCAAATAAAAAAAAAATAAATAAATAAATAAAACAAATTTGTTGTAGTTACTAACACAAAACGTATTTCTCAATGAAACAAAAATTTTGAAACAAACAAAAAAAATTATGCAGTCTCGAAAAAAAAAAAAATACAAAAGGTATTCAGAGTACAAAACCAATAAAGCTGACAGCTTCTTTGTTTTAGAAATCATTAGTTTGAATTTTAACTCAGCTGCAATCTTCAAAGCAGCTTAATGTAATTTTTATGCTTTAAGCCGTCTTCTAAGACTTCATTTCAGTAAGTTAGTCAGTCATTGAGTCAATCATTCATTCAGCTTCTTTCTCACCAACTTGCAAAATTTGAGTTTTTTTTTTCTTGAACATAATTTGGTCATCATGCAGCAAGTATCTTTTTTTGAACTTTGATAATATTTAACTTTTTATTTAGCAGCTTGAAATGTATCTGTATACTTTTTCTATTAAATAATAATTTTATTATGCAACTGAGTTAAGCTTGAACATGAGTTGTATTTATTTTATTAATTTAGCGAATATGTGTGGGACTATTTTTAAAAAATTTAAATTAAAAATTTAAGCACCAAAAGCTTTTAAACGCTGCTCAAAATAAAACATTTAAACAAGTTTCATATTCAATAAATTCTATTTAGAAACTGACGACAAGTTTTATGTTACTTTTTTGTAAATTATTATAAAATTATGCAAGAAGCTCAAGGTTTGTTAATTAAATAAGATTTCTAAGTATTTTGCAATATATAAAGCCGACATAGTGTTCTATTACACGCTACATAAATTTTTGTTAGCTAAAGCATTAAATGAGCTTTAAGTTAATTTTTGTATCTAGATACATTTAGCAAGAATCATTTTACGCATTTACGCATTTAAAATGTTGTTGTATGAAGGTTTTCAATTTCATTTTTGTAACTCATAAGTTGAAGGCTTTTCGCGCTAATAAAAGTGAAACTTAAAACGAGTGCACTTGTTATTATAGTATATGTATCTTGTAGATACATAATTAAAATTACAGTTTCACATGCAATTTTTCTTTTAAATAAACTTGTAGAAAATTGAAAAGATAAATTAATTAGTTTAAAGAAAGAAAAAAGGAGAAAAATAAATTAATGAAGTGTAGCTGCAGCTACTTTAAAGTTAAACAAGTTATTGGGCGTATAAAATATTAAAAGATAAACAGCTTCAAGTTCAATGTCTCATTTTCTGGCTTATTTTCACTGCTTAACTCTTGTTCGCTAATTATATTTGCATAGCATTTTATTTTTTCTTTTTTTTATAATTACAATCAATCAATCAATGAAACCGCAAAGATACAATTTGTATCTTTTTGTATGATTTTGCTTTCAATAAGGCAAGTGCTCGTGAAAAAATTACTCAAAAGAAAAACTTCATTACGCTTGAAAAACTTCAGTAAAAACAAAAAAAAAATATTGTAAATATTTGCTTAGCTTGCTTTTCAAAAATTGTTAATTGAATTTTGTGCAGTTATATTTTTTTTTTTTTATTTTAGCTCAAGTATCACGTTTTTATTTGAGCTTTTGTGGCATTTTGCTTTGCTTTGGATTGTAATTTATTTACATTTTTTTTCTTTATAAAAAAATCCATAAAGGTTAGATTGATTTTAAATTTAAAAAAAAGGAGTTATGAAGCATTAAGTTGAGTGAATTCTTTATGAATTGTATCTATTTGGTATAGTTTATTGTGAAAGTAATTCTATATCATCAAAAATTTGTTAAATGAAAGTATCTGCAAAGCAAAGAGATATAAGAGAAAAAGAGAATATTGGATGCATTATTTTCTGCATAAAAAAAACTCACTACAAATCTAAGAATTCGATTTCAATAGATAAAGAGTGTCTTACTATATAATTAAAGCTGCAAATGAGCATATGTCCAAAGGAACCGATCGAGCTCAACTAAGCGGGTTCAACGCATTTTACATAAGCTTTTGGTACCGAATCGCTGAGTGCCTTGATTGCTTAAAGACAACCTTAACCGAATAAACACTTTAAAGAAGGCTTTGACAATCTTCAAATACAAACTGAACAAGGTTTGAAAATAAAACAGATTGATGCAATAGAGGCAAAGGAACATGCAAAGAAGTGAATTTTTAAGTATGAATGTGCGCCAAAAGAGGCCAATTGATCCATCGATTACCCTCAAAAGAAAAACGAACACCTGCGAATATAATTGGAAAGAATCCGATTGTGTTTTTATGTGAGCAGCTGTCATCGACGTCTAAGTCCGACGGGCACCATAATGAGTTGGTAAATGCCAACCTACGTCCCAGAAGTTTGATGTCATGTTTACATTGGCACATGTTATATTTCAACTTGGTAGAGTAGGGAGTACCAACGAAAACTAGCGTGCCTATCTGTCAAGCATTGTTTGATTTGGGTTTTTACCACAGCCTCCACAATGCTCCCAAAAGGGTAGTACCCAAGCGAGATAGGGTACTGCCAAGAGATAAATTTTGTGGTACCAGAATGTATCTCTCTCCCCATTTCGTGTCCAAATACCTTGGGCTAAGTAAAAACACAATTATATAATTAGACTTTAATTTATCTTTTCACTTATAGGCCTATAATTAAGTCAACTTCGAACCGATTTTTATTTTTTAACATGTTTTGGAAAGAAAAAACTTAGGGCTTTCGAACAGTATATATGTTGTTATCACTTTTTCAATACTATTAGTGTATATTTTCAAGTTAAAAGCATTTTGAATTTATTGTTTCCAAATTTTTCAAAGAAAAAGTATTTTTTTACGCTAAATTCCGATTTGTGGCTCTCCCAAAAATTCTATGTATACAATTTTTTTTTACTTTACCGGATCTACAATCTCTTCTATAAAACTTGGAAGTTATTTTTTTCGCACTGTATTATATGGGAAAATGAGCGGCCTTTTTGAGTACGAAAAGAAAATCTGTTATTTTAAAGATTTAAATAATGAAAACTTTAAAACGGAAGTAACGCTGCAGCTTCTAAATATCTCCAAAAATTTTAATAAATTATACTCCCATTTAAATTATAAACACACCTATTTAATTTTGAATCAAACATTAGCAATATTTCCTTTCGTTTATATCTTTTTAATTGCGATGAAGTGGCTACACAAGCAGTCTTTAATTAAGTATTTAAATAAAATCTGTAAAATTAAATAGAAACAAAATAAATAAAAGTATCTGAATGCGTCATAATGAGAAATTAAATCAAAATTTTTATGCTTGTGTGCGCATAAAATTTTATTTTAATTGGTCTCATCAATATCAGAGCTGTAGCAAGCTAGTTTTGATAAGCAAATATTTATATTAGAGTAAGGAAGCAGTGAAGTCAACAACATAAATGGTAACCAAAAAAAAAAAAAACAAGATATTGTATCTTTTTTTTTTTAAATTTATTTCTTTTGAAATATTTAAACAATTTGCAAATATTTATGCAAATAAATGCTTATATTTTTCTTTTAGCTAAAAATAGACAAATTACTTTGTATTTATTATTCTAAAACGAATTTGTGGTTTTTTTGGCAAGTTTTTGAAATATTTTTTAAAAGACCTTGTAAAACAAAAAAAAAAATTGAAAATATCTTTTTTTCAATAAATTAATTAATAAATTTTTTAAATTAATTATAAGCGTCATTTTAAAAAGAATTTAACCAGTTTTAAATAAAAAGATTTGAATTATAAGAAATATATTTGAACATTTTTTTATGAAATTTATGACTCGTTTAAAATATTTTATTAAAAATAAAATGCAGCACAAAGATACAAATTTAATAACTTAAATTTTATTTAAAAACGAATTTCAAAGAACGTAACAAAATCGTTATCTCTTACGCATCATCAACGCAGACGTACTTATTTTTTTTTTATTTTTACATTTCTTTTCAAGTCATAAAGAGAAATGTATAAGATACACCTGCTTGTCTGTCTGTCTGCCGTAAAATACAAAACAAATCAAAGTGAATCATAAATTCAAAGAATGCTGCTGCTTCTTGACATAAATTCTTTTTTTTTTTGTTGAGCATATACATTAAATTATAAAAGAATTTTACGTGAGGTAAGATATAAAGCTGAAAAATGAAACAAAGATACAAGATACGAGCTACCTAAAAAGGCAATAATATGTAATTGTGTATTGATTGAAGATGATGATGATGACGCTGCGTTGTGCCCACATTTCAAATGTAATGTTTCAAAAAAAAAAGATACAAATCACTACGAAACAAACCCAAATGCATTAACAAAAAAAAAAAAAAAAAAAATAAAAGAATACACCAACGCACTTTTCAAGAACAAAAGTTACAGATACTTTGAAAACTTTCTAAAGATACATTAAGATAAAAAGTTCTTTTTTGTACATTAACGCTGTTATTTTGTTGGAATTTTGCTACAACACAAAAATCTATTTGCACATAAATTTGTATATTTTTATTTTTTAAGTTAAGAACTCTCACTTTATGTCGTCTCCGTCCGCACGTTTTTTCACTTTGTCGTTCTAGATACTTTGTATCCGTTTTTGGTTAGTACACAAAACCGTTAAGTCGCTATTTACAATTTGTTTTTTTTTGTCAAAATTTTTATGCAAAATATGTCTGCGCAGGCGGAAATTGTTTAAAAACAAAAGAAAATAATAATTTTTAATTTTTTTTTTTTGAGCATGCGCGCTAAGCTAACAAAACGATCAAAACATGCGAACGTGTTGCGTTCAACTAGCGGCTGGCCAGCTGAATAAATTCGTATGAACATGTTTGAAAACGATCTTTGTCAAACATGTTGCAAAGCAGCAATAAACAGGTTGGAAAGCAGCATGCAACATGTTTGTAGTAATTGCTATGTTGCTGTTGCGGTTCGATCGCACATGTTGCATTGCATTTGGCTTCATGTTGATAGTTTTGATTAGATTTAATAAATCTTCGGAAGTTAACATAAATTGACTCATTAATCAAATGTAAAATTTTATTTATGCACATTAGCAATAAATTAACAAAATTTATAAATTATTTTCAAGAATATTGCTTGTTAAATGCATTAAGTCTTAAGGCATAAAAATATTAAAAATAAACAAATTTCAACAACGACTTCAAATGCCGTTATAAGTGGTTAAAGCCATTATACCTTTTAAAGAATGACAGTTCAAAGTACTTAAATTTTTTTTTTAATTGAAATTTCAAACTTTAGTTATTACAACAATTTAAAAATGTTATAACAATAAAGTTAAACCTACATTTGAACACTCCAAAAATTACAGTGACACTAAACCTTCATGAAACAACCTTCTACGTCCACCCTCAAAAGTTATTTTTCAAAACTCAATAAATGCATTTTCTTTTTTAAACTCGATGAAATCTAGCTCACAAATCGAATTTTCAAAATTAATTCAAAAGGCTGGAGTTTTTGAGCGCAATTCGAGAACCTAGACGATCTTTTCTATGGAGAAAATGTGCAGCTAACTCATTAAACGCGAAAGCAAATATGTTGCTGTAGCTTGAATGGATACTTTTATACATCCTCCCCGGTCAAGGAATTTTGAGTAGAATTGAAATCCAAATGTTCTGACTATTCTATGACTTCTGGTCTCTGATTATTTTAGCCATGTCCGTCCATTCTTCTGTCTATTTTTCTGTCAATACATATAAAGAGCTGAGCGCATTTGCATATATCTTTGGACTTGATTAATAAGAATTTAATATCATTTTCATCCAATTATGACAGGTTTTCGGCCAACTTTTTAGCCAGTCTGTCTGTTCTTCTGGGAACAAGTAACTTTTTTTAGTCTTTTTATTTGAATGGTCTGTCGTTGTGTGCTATATATTTTCTGGGGTCGCTGAAATCAAGTCTGATTTTACTCTTAGTCTTACTCTTAAAACTTAAAAAAAAAATTTATCGGTTTTTGGCACACTGGCTTTGATTTACAGACTAGTTGTGGTTTTCAAGTGCCAGATTGATGGATACAGATAAATTGGAACTGATGAAATAAAATAAAATGTGGTCAAAAAAAAAAAAAAAAAAAATAAAGAAAAAACGTTAAGTTCGGTAGAACCGAAGCTTAAATACCCGTCACACGAATCTTTAAAGAGTTTATAAGTAATCATCAGTGGTCACCCAAAGTTTACACACAATAATTAATTTCAAATTTTGAGCTAAAAATACAAATATGTATAACAACATATTTCTCAAAAATATCTGGAAATGGGCGGTAAGTTTGTATGGAAGAAACACCTAAAAATGGGCGTGGCACCATGATATTGGAAGAGTTTTTACCCAAAATATAGTATAAATAATAACCATTTTCATACAAAAATTCGAAAATGGGTGGAAAGTTTGTTTGGGGGCAATACCAAAAAATGGGCGTGGCACATCTGATTTGACATTGGATGACATTAGAATGTTTTTAGTCAAATTGGAGTGACTATATGCATAAATAATTACTATTTTCATACAAAAAATCTGGAAAAAAGGACAGTTTATATGGGGGCTATGCCTAAAAGAGGGCGTGGCATCTTGATTTTAACACTGGATGACAAAAGAAATGTTTTTACCCAATTGGGAGCGAATACATTCATAAATAATTAGTATTTTTATACAAAAAATCGAAAAAAAACGGTAAGGTTGTATGGGGGCTATACCTAAAAATGGGCGTGGCACTCTCATTCTCGAACTTAACATAGTCGTTGCCGAGAAAAGCTTAAGTTCCAAATTTCAGCTTAATATCTTTATATCTTCAACAAAAAAGTTGCCTAGAAATATACAGACAGACAGACGGACAGACGGACATGGCTAGATCGATTCGTCACACTATGTTGCGGGTATAAAAATAAGATTGCCTGATCAAAAAATTTAATGGTTTTCGCCCATACAAGCTCTCCTTCAATGCGTCCGATTTCTTTAAAATAAAAATTAACGTTATATCTGATTTGTAGCTGGTATACAAGGGTTTGTCATGGATATCTTGGGCGGTTGCTTTGTAAATCTCTAAAATAAAAGCTCGATGATACAGAACTTTGAAAGATACTTTTCAATTATATTATTCTGGTTCGGATAATTTAAGTTATACCCAAAAAAAAGGTGGTACGTATTTGGTAGGACCGATGCTACTAAAAATTCATTACCAAAGAGTTACATATGTGTTAAAAGCAATATTAAGCTGATTTTGAAATTTAAGAACTTTAAAAAAATAGTTTTTTCTAAAGTTTCGATATGTTTTCTCTTTTTTTTTTTTAATTTATTTAATTTCCAAGTGGATTGTGCTTTTCGTAATTAAATACAAATCAAAAAAAAAAAAAAAATTGTTTTTTTTTTTTTTTTTTTTGATTTTTGTTAATTAAAAATTTTTCATTTAAAAACCTTTCACACTATTCAATAAGGTAATAATATATAAATACAAACTATCCAATAACTTAAACCCTGGTAAAAGTGAAAGTTAAATTTTGTACACCTTAAATCAAATTTCACACAGCTTAAATTATTTATTACGCATTTTTTTTTTCAGTAGCAGCAGCAAAGACAAAGATGCATAAAATTAAAAAATAAAATAAAAAAAATATCTTCAACTAATTGAAGATGTCTTCGAATAACAGCAAAACGTAACCAGCTGAGGAGTCCAAATGTAAACAATTGAAGTTCACTTGTCGACAAAAAAAAAAAAAAGTATCTTTTTCTGTCAACGAAGACAAGTTGGAATGTCGCATGCTATACGATGAGATTGGTTTGGATTGGATGCGGTTTTGTTGCATCTTTCTTTGCTGTCATTGTACCTGTTTCGGTTTGGTCTTTGCTCTTTCTGCAGCAAACAAAAATTTGTATCCACAAGTTCAGTTCAAGTTTAAAGTTGATGTGTGATGCAATCTTCACGCCGATTTCGCTTTGCTGTTATTTCTCATGCCCCGCCGCTGATAAGTGGCGCATAACAGCAAAGTAAATTAATTTTTCAAACCGTTGATGTGTCGCTCTTTGGCATTTGTAAATTTACATATTTGTGGCTAATGATATAATCAGTTTTTTTTTTTTTTTGGAATTTAATTAGGCGCAAATTAATTAATTTGATTAAGACAAATAGTTGCTTGTTGTACTCTAAAAATAAAAGAGTCTGTTCATTGTACATGGTTCATGAACTTGGCTAAAAGATACTTTTGTGACTCTTAGTATTTTAGTTCCAATCCATTAACAGTTCATTCAAAAATTTGCTTTGCTTCTGCACTTTCTACACTTCATTAATTTCGAAAAAAAAAAAAGAAACAGTTTATCTGAAACGCTATTCGCTTTGTTACAAACGTTTGTATCTATTGTAAAATTGCAACATCACTTACAATCAGTTCAAGTATCTCAAAGATACAATTTTATTGTTTTTCTTTTTTTTTATTTTTGCAAATTGCAACATCAAAGAAGATTTTCACTTTTGTTTGTAAGCAGGCCTTCAACTTCATTGTTTTTGTTTTTGTTCGTAGCCGTTTAGCTTTGATACATATACAGATTGTTAGTTAGATGTGTAGTTACAGTAGATATGTAGGCAGATACTCGCTTTTATGAACATTTATTTTTCCGCTGCATTGCATTTTGCACTTGAAAAACTCAAAAAATTGACGTTGTTTTTTTTTTTTATTTTTTTTTTTTGCTAAGCTGCTGCAAAATATAGCAAAATATTTTTATTATTAAGTGAACTGTTAGCATATTTTTCTCTTCAATCAATAATTTGATATGAATATCTTTAAAGCGTTTTAAAAACCTATGAATCTGTTTTATTTAGAATCTAGAAATAATTTTTAAATGCATTAACCAAGCAGTTGGCTTCGATCAGCGCTCTTCAACTTAAAGAACAAGGCTGTCCCGACAGATATAAGGTGACCTTACTAAGTTTTTGTTCGAAATTTCGGATTAAAGTAAATTCTTTAAAATTATACCTTCACGGCAGGACTGGATGTCGAAGCTGCTGAAAAGAAAAGCTGGTCTCTTACTTGACACCGATGATACTGGAATAGATTGCGTTGTGGTGTCTGGGGTACACTCAGAAGATTTGACAGTGGAAGAGTTCTTTCATTTGCCGAGTCACTGCAGTGACAGTGGTGTGCAAGTTACTTGGTACAGCTGCAAATTAGGAACAGATCGGTTTTCATATTCCTAAACAGCCAAGCTGCCATCAAAACGCTGGATAATCAGATTACCAAATCTAAGCTAGTAAGGGATTGTAAAAACCAACTCAATCTGTTTGGTCGCCATAACACATTTTGCCTTTTATGGGTACCAGGGCATAGTCCTGGAAACGAGCAAGCTAACAGGGTGGCTAGGAGATGCTCATCGCTAGAAACCCAGCCACTCTTGTTACAGATCCTACTGGTTGCTAGGGTCATCCACATTAGGAAACAGTTTACCTCTTTAGGCAATAATAAATTGCAAAATCTGAATAGCTGCTGGAAAGCTAATCTCATTTGGCCATCGATTGAACCCAATCCTACCAGAAGGCTACAGTTAAACTCCCCTAAAGACCTTGTAAAACTAATAGCGCCATCCAGGGGACATCGGGAAAACCAGATAAGATATGCCTTTTCGTTCCAGAAACTTTAAAACACTTTCTCTCTGTCTTAGGCACTTTGGATGTTGATAGTTCCTCGTATATTCCTTCAAACTACGCTGCTTCCTTAACTGTACTGTTTAGCTGAGTTACTATAGAATCTAACACGTACTATGATTCCTTATTGAGATGTTTTAGTGATAGCAAAAAGGCAGTTATATGCTAATTGTATGGGGAATATATCTCGAAATATCTTTAAGACACCTTGCCAGGAGTATTCCAGAACTTCGTGCTATTTCATTGTTCGACAACTGTTTCGCTCAATATCTCTAAGGGTTGTCATCACAGTTAAATAATTTTTTAGACTTTTCGTATTTCATGTTCTACAATAGTTAAATTAATATAAAAGAACACAATCATATCACATAAATTTCCCCGCGACATAACTTAGATTGCGAGGGAAGGGTAAGAAGGAGGTATCTTTTCCCCGGACCTGGAGATCAGAGAATCCTTCAGACTTCCTGATCACTGCAGCGTTCTTCAAGCTGAAATGATTGCCTTACACGAAGCTATGCATTTTCTGGGACACCACTCAATTCGTAGACAAAAAGTACACATCTTTTCGGATAGTCAGGCTGCCTTAAAAGCACTTGACTCGTGTAATAACACATCCAAAACTATCTCCCAGTGCCGCAAATCTCTCAACGAGATGGCGGAGCAATAGGACATTTTCCTCACATGGGTTCCGGGTCATCAAGAAATATTTGGTAATTGCGAAGCAGATAGACTGGCCAGAGAAGGCACAAATTCCGTTATTCCTCCTGGGAGGAGTTCGACTGGAATTCCTATGGCCTCTCTGAAACTGCGAGTGAAAGAAGAAATAATAAGAATAGCAGAGACTAGATGGACCACAAACCCAAAATGTAATATCTCGAGACTTACGTGGCCAAAGTATAGCACCAAACGAACAGCCCAGCTCATGCGCCACAATAGACAGACCCTATTCGTGATGGTGGGCGCTCTCACGGGACATTGCCTGGTGGGAAGACATGCCGTCCGACTAGGGGTAACCTCAAATGACTTCTGTAGGAGCTGTAGAAACGAGGAAGAGGAGGAGACAGTAGAACATTTTCTCTGCCACTGCCCAGCCCTTGGGAAAATAAGGTTTACCGAACTTGGTAGGCCGTTTCTTAATAGTCTGGGAGATGGTGCAGTAGCCTCAAAGGAAATCGAGCGAGGAGGATAATAGATCAATGGTTTCACAATGGGCCTTATAGGTGCAGTCTTTAAAATTAAAAAAAATTTATTTTATTAAAAAATTTTTTTAAGAAAATATTAAATATTTTTTTAAAAAAAGATTCCCAGTAGTTTGACTTATTATAGTTCACCGATATCATCTAAAAACTATTATCAGTTATCGATTGTTAGATTTGCAAAGCAATCGAAGGGAGATTTATTACAGATTTTAATGACACACCTGTAGAACACTTCATATACATTTATGCTAATCAGAAGAGGCTATGGCGCACAAGAGTGCCACTTAGTCTGCTTTTGTAAACATATTCATGAACTCACCGAAAAGTTTAAGTAAAGAAAGCAATTAGTTTAAATTAAAGTATTAGCGTTAAAAACGTTTTTTTAAGGCATTAAAACGAAAAAATTAAAAATTTTTGTCTTATCATACTTTTGTGCTATAGAATTCTCATAAAATAAATAAATAAATAAAAAGATACAAAGATACATTTTGCTGACGCATGCCACAGGGCAAAATTCAAATAAATATTTTCCGAACACGTGCAAAGCAAAGAAGGAAATGCAATATCAGAAAATTAAAAAAAAAAAAAAAAAAAAAACTACTGCAAATTTATATAAGAAATACAAATCGTAATTTGAATTACTTTTTTGTATTTGTTAAGCTTAAAGTGACACAAAGCAATGCAATGTGCAGATACATATGCAGCAAAGATACTTATTACTTGACTATCTAAACAAAAAAGATACAGAAAAGGAGCACAATTGTTGTGCTACATGTGCAGCTGAAAGGAAACGGGAAGAAGGTTTTATTATAGAGTTATGTGTTTTTTTTTTTTGTTTTTTGTTTTGTGTCTTATGGAATATTTGGTACAAACAGCTGCGATCAATAAACCGGTTGCATATATAGATTTTTCCGATCGAAGTTTAAATTATTGCCGCATAGAAACTTCATGTTACATGTTTTGCTTTGATCTTTATTTATGGTGCAAAATTCATAGGTAATAAATTTAGGTCGCGATTTTTTTTTTCCATTTTTTAAGTGTAAACAGGAAAGAAAATTGTATATGTAAATTATTTTTTTGTTGTTAGTTTTGTGACAGGCATAAGAAATTTTTTTATATAACTTTTGTGATTTCTGTAAAAAGCTTAGAAAAGTATTTTTTTACAAAAATCAGAAGAGACTTCAAGTGCTTGAATTTGAATTAGAACTTTTGTATCTTATTGCTGGAAATATAACAAGGTGATTTATTGATTGATCTTCAACCCGTGCGTATATTGCTCTTTAATAAGAGTTGCATTTGTACAACCCACTTGCATAGACACAACAAAAATGATTTACTAAGGCTTTATTTTATATCAAATTTCGAAAATTAAATCGATTTAGCTATGACTTTTTTTCCATTTGCCTGGTCGGTCGTATATAATCGATTATTTTGGAGACTATAACAGTTAGAGTTATAAGAGAGAGCTAGCTATGCGACGACACTTTCTTTACCAAAAACCCACTAGGTCCAGCATAATCCAAACTCAGCTGGACCGCCTAAACATAAGGCAAAGATGGTAGAATATCGTTGTCAACCCAGACAAATCCGCACACATTACGTTTGCCCTGAGAAGAGGAGACTACCCTGCCGTCAGTCTGGATGGCGTTGCCATACCCAGCAACGTCACTGCAAAGTACTTAGGCCTGGTATTGGATAGGCGCTTAACCTGGAGTAGTCATCTCTCACAAAAACGTTCCCAGATGAACGAGAGGTTGCGGAAGCATCTGTGGCTGCTAGATAGAAAGGTCCACCATCAAACTAAGGGTCAAACTCCTCCTTTACAAAGGCATACTTAAACCTATGTGGACGGGCATAGCACTCTGGGGCATAAAGAGAAACAACAGGGAAAGAATCCAAGTCTTCCAAAATAAGGTTCTGCGCATTATTTCTGAGGCACACCCATATCATACCAATGCAGAAATCCACCAGGAACTAGAAGTCCATCTCATAAGCCAGGAGGTGGCTAGGCTCACTAAGGCATATCTGGATAGACTGGACAACCATGTCGACCCTCTGGCCATAAACCTGCTGGATAACAGTACAACGACTCGGCGACTAAAGAGGTTACACCCCCTGGCCACACACAAAAACTTTTAAATCCTCCTCCCTCCTCCTCACCCCCACCTCTTTTTAAACCCCAATAACAACTCCCAAGTCATGGAATACTTTATAGAATGTCAATGTTATGTATTACAATTCACTGATAGTCCCCTTAGGGACTGATTGCAAATAAAGAACACAGCATTAAAAAAAAAAAAAATTAAATTTTTTTATTTTGTTCAACATTTAAGATCTGCCATTTAAAATTTTGAAAATCGAACTTCGCATTCAGTAATCAGCGACCCAAAAAGTGCCCATTTGTTTATTTGAATTCGAAGAATTTTTAAAATTCGTATGTTACTTTTTTTTTTTTTTTATTGAATACGATAAACTACCTACCTATTTGGGTTCATAGGAAGTTTTTTCATAACGGAATATCACAACATTAGCTATATAAACTGTTATTATAATTCACAGTGAGTTTAAAAATTATTGCAATAAATTTGAAATTCGTTTTCATATATTAAGCTAATAAATTTACTCAGTCTTAAACAAAACATATATATAAACTTCTAGAATACTTCTTAGGACTGAATTTTTTTTTGTCGTTAAAACTTTTCAATTCTATTTTAATAATTTAATTCAATCTTAAACAAAAAAACTTGTACTGTATAAATTTTCAGACTGTTTAAAAAAAAAAAAAAAAAAAAAAAAAAGAAAGAAAAAAAAATATATTAAGGTATCCAAATTTTCGTCTTAAAAACATCAATACAAACTCTTTAAACTAACTGTGAATTATAATTAGTCTATATTGTGAAAAAAAAACATTAACATTAACAATGCTTTTGGACTCTATATTTTAAGGTTCAGGCATTCAATTGAGCTGTATTACAGTTTTCTATCGTACGGTGTTACTTTGTTATAGTGCACTGTGGGCCAGAATGCGATCAAAACTGAGCCAAAACTCAAAATATTAACATTTTGACTCGAAACTTGTTAATGGACTAAAGCTGTTACTAAGCCGAGTACTACGTTTACTGAAAGATTTCGGATTGATATTGAATTTAAGCTAAATTTATAGTCCAATCAAAAATATAAAAAGTGCTTACCACAAAGAAACACCCAATTGCCATTATAAAAGCCTTTAAAAAAGTTTATAATAACAACAAATCGATAGTTGCAGCTAATAACTACAAACACATAAATAACAAAAATAGTAATTTTCTTTTTTCAATTTTAATAATTTATTTAAAGCACATAAAGCAGCTCAATATATGAATCAAACAAAATATGTATTGCAAAATAAAACGTTTTATTAATAATAAAAAAATATATATATGGGAAAACCGCAAAAAAATACCTTTGGCCAAAACTTATATAACATTGTTTTTTTTTTTTTTGGGTATTTTTACAGCTCACATAGAAAGGTGTTGCCGATGATTTGTCTTGGTCAAGAAAGCAGTTAACAGTTCACTACGTATGTTGACTGGTTTAATTATGAACATTATCGATCGATTGTAGCGGCACGAGTTGAAATAAAAAAAAAATTAATTTTTGAAAATTACTTTCATTGTGTAAAACGAATTTTTATGATATAAGGCAATTTGGCGAATGATAGATAAAGAAATAAAGAAATAAAAAATAATAATAAAAACAATTAAATTAAAAATTCAAACTAAAATCAACTAAAAAAAAAAAAGCCACACCCTGTTAGATAGTGTTAGTGAATTGTGCAAATTAAAAAAAATAAAAAAAAAAAAACTTTTCAGATACTTTTATATCTTTAAGATACTTTTATATCTTTAAGATACTTTTTAGTTTTGCGAAATTTGGCAAACTTTGGTCAAATTATGTACAACATTTTAGTGCCTTAGCATAACTTAAGTTAAATTAAGTTGAAGAGCGAGCTGAGTTGAGCTGCGTTGGCATCTAAGCTTTTGTAGCTGCACGAATGTTGCAAAAAAAAGTTGTCGATAAAGATTATTGTATTTTGTTTACAAAAGAAACAAGTAGAAGCAGCAGCAGCAGCAGCAGAAGATGCGCTTCTGTTGCCTGTCAATCGAGTTGAAATGTTTACTTGTCTGCTTTTGACTGCTTCAACATCTTAAAGACCCTTTATACTCTCGCATTTCATCTCATCAACATTAACATCGACATCACCATCGAATCGAATGAAATGACGCTTTATTGTTACATAATTACTTTATTGAGTAACTTTATTGTGAATTTTTTTTTTGTTTTTTACATTTTGTAGATCTTTTAGTTTGGTTTTAATATTATAGTTTGTATGCTAAAAACTTTTAGTTGTTTATTTGCATTTTGTGGTGCAATTTGTTTGTTGAGAATTTCAATTTATTGTTATAGTAACTGGGAAAATAATTAAAGTCTTTGATGATGTGTTTCTCATTTTGTAAAGTTTGCAATCATCGTTTAAAAGTATTCGCATTTCGCAGATTTCTTTTCAAAAAAAAAATTAAAAATTTATCATGGATCAACAACTTTAACATATTTTTAAAGATCTTAATCGAGCTGCAAACCACTAAAATAATTAGCAACGGTTTGGTTCAGCGTATAGCAATAACCTTGAACTTAGCTCACTCCAGCGATCCGAACGAGACAGTTAAGATTAAATTAAATTTCAGAAAGAATAAATCTATATAAATATAAACAAAAAATGCTATGGCCGCTAAGAAACCATCTTAACAATGAGTCCCACACCGGTTTCAATGCAAGTATAATTATAGAACACCACATTCGGTTCATTGATGAAGTCGATATTCTAATTTTCCTATACAAAAATATATATTTTTTGTGTTCCTAAACTAGCGCCAAAATATTTTATTTATATAATTGGAAATTAGAATTAATCCTAAATTACAAAGTTATTATCCCCAAAATATTGTAGAGCCGCCTCAATTATAAAACTAAAAAAAAAAGGTATTTTTTAGTACATTTCAGTATGTTTTCATACCAGCCCCAACTTATTTTAGACACGCTGCAATCAAAAAAGAAAAAAATGCCGGAAAAGAGCAGCCTAAACGCACCTAGTAACACTCGCCGAGTATCCGTAAGTTTACTATAAAATTTTTGATAATTTCATTTCCGAATAGTTCCGTTCGATTTCCATAACATACCCGTAAACTAACATGTACACATATAACGCTACCCAACTTAAAAACTCTCCGCAAAAGTCAAGATTCCCAATTAAGGGGTTTTAAGCTTGTTTTTTAATCTAGGAACGCTTAATTTTGGTACAAATTACACCTTTTGGTTATCCCAATTAAATAGATTAATTTGGATCTGATTCAACTATTATGAAACTATGAAATCCATGATGGCAGTTTTAAAATGGCGGCTGAATAAAAAATTATGCTCGAATTCTGACTGTCAGATGATTTTTGGGTTGCCGAATTCGAACACAGAATATAGTACGTCTGTCCGCACCAAATTATTTTATTTTGCTGATCTTTGTCACTTTGTGTGACAGACATAAAAATATAATTTGACATGATTCGTTATCGTTAGTCTTCAATATTTTACATTTAAAATTAACTTACCTGCTTTTTTGATTTAAAATAATCCTTTAGAAGAAACTTAACTAAAAGTCACTTAAATATTATTTTATTTTAAATATAAAAACGTCTTTTATAAACTTAATATTTATTATTATTTTATTTGGTTTTATATTGTTAGTGCACTTAAAAAATTATTTTAATAAAATTTTGTCACAATTTTTTTTTTCGCAGTGCAATTTGTTTTGTTGCCAAATAGAATCGAAAATAATTGCGCAGGCGCAAAATATTCAAAAATTAAAAAAAGCGTTTAAAACGCGTTTAACGCGCTTCACATGACAAACGTACACTTCCGTTTAAAGTTTTATAAGAAACTGATTTTAATTGTATTTCAAAAGCAAAGTTTAAGTCAAGTTTATAGCTTCAAACATGTTTGATGGCTCAAGTTCGATGCAAATGTTCGATTGCAGCATCAAGCATGCTGCATGTGTTCTCGAAATTTAATGAAAAATAAATAAATTTATAGCTTACCAAATTAAGTAGCGTAAAATTTTAATATTTAAAATCATTGGCTGCTACGGGGTATAGACCTTCGCATAGTTTATTATTGGATTTATTTTTAATAATTTTTCTTCTACTTTTTATGTCTTCAGTGTGCCATGAATAAATTAATTTAATCAAATAATTAAAAAATCATTTAGGCATGCTGCAAAAATTAAAGTATTTAGCTAGAATACAAAAAAAAAAAAATAATTATTAAATTTTTACTTTCACTCTTGAACAGGTCAGTATTAATTTTTAGCATTATATCTTCAAAGTTTGTTGCGCATGCGCCTACAAATAAAACGCTTCACTGAACTATTCAAACGAAACAGTCGAAATAGTTTAATGAAATACAACAACGGCATAAAAATGCAGTTGTAAATGCAATTGGCTATTTTTTTAGGTAATAATAATTTTGTTGAAAATAAAATGAATGGAATTGTATTTATTTTTTTTTTTTTAGAGCTAATTTAAAATTGTATACAAAACTTATGCAATTTAAGACCGCGCCAAATTATTATTGTAAAAGTTGCTTAAGATTTCAGCAAAAAAAAAAAAGCATAACAAAAAAATGCAATGAAAATAGCTGTAATCATATTTTATAAAAAAAAATTGTAATAATATAAATATTAAATTTAATTAAATTAACCATGGCTAGTAATTTTAAGACCCTAAAGTAAATGGTCATAAGCGGTTTATGTATTTCGAATGTGTAATGGTGCATACCTTTTTTTTTATTTTTAAAATTTGTATTGCTTAATTAAATTAATTTTAAGTTGATTTTATTAGCTTCCTTGTTTAAAGTATTTTAGGAAGGTATAAAAATAGTCAAAGGAAATGAAAAACCAAAAAATAATGTAACATTTTTATTATATTATTTCAAAATAACATTGTTAATTTATGCAATAATTTTTATAGATCTTGAATAAATAAGTTACATTTTATAGAGTCAAATATCTGTTTGAGCTCTGCTGTCTGAGATTCCAGCAGTACTGGTTCGGATCAATTGTCCAGACAGACTTTATTCTGTACCAGTCTACTCGGGTTAGTCAATGACTAGTCAGGGCAACCATAACGAGTCAGCTGAGATGGGTTACAAACTGACCCACAAGCTAACGGGTCCGTCTCTGCAACACGACTGGGTCGCCTTTGTATCAGCCTGGGACACGTTAGCCTGCATTACTGGGTCGTCTCTGCAACAGCTTAGTCAGTTGCTGAGCAGTATTGGGTGGATTTTAAATTTAATAAAACTTTATAATTCTTAAATAGTTTATTCATAAAATATGATGAAAATTTTTGACGAACTTTAAGACAATTATACCATTTTTGCAACGATGATCTTGAAAGCAAAGGTAGCACCGTCAGGAAAGAGCGAATTTTAAAAGCGCAAATATTGGATAGTTCAGTCAGTGATTGGAACTGCTATTGTCCAAAAAACCGCATTCTGTGTGACCTAAGTGCGGAGCAAGTGCACAGAAAGTGTTCTAACGTTTACGTAACATCTTCTTTCGTTGTAGCTTCTGCAATATCTATTGAACGGAATAACTATTGAGGACGCATGCTCTCCAAGAGGCCAATGGCCAGTTAAGTTTGCTGTTCAACGAGAAAGTTCAGTTCTACAAGCTGCTCACTAGCAGCCAGCCATCTCCACTTGGGAATCACTGCCCATGTCCTCCGAGTATGCTCCAGAACCCACACTGCAGTCCTTTTACTTCTGTATCCGAGGAGTGTAAAGGTTTTATAAAGTTAATATATTTTAGTTTATGCCAAAAAAACTTATCTATGATTTTTTTCAGATTTTTAAAATATGTGGCAGGCCATCTTTTGGCCGATGTGGCGCCATCTGTGGGCTAATAAAGTAAAACCAAGCTGCTACGCATAGCCCTCATACAGCATACGCTCCACTAAACAATGATGAGCTCCAAGAGAAAAATTCTGTTCTGATTAGGGTCATTCTCTAAATTATTCTGTAGTATTCTCTTTAGCAGTCTTTACATAGTAATTTAAATTTACATAAGATAAACGCTAAAAAACCAACTAATTTATTCAAAACTGCCCAAGAGTGATTTTAAACTTTAGCTAATCTATACCCAAAGCATATGTTATACTTTTGATAAATTATATACGAGTATGTACACATACGAAAGTAATCCCTTAGGGGGTAAATGACCCGATTTCAAACTTTAAAAATTATTATTAAATTGTTATTCGCATATAAATTGCGTTTCATGTCAAAGAGTCACTAAGTCTACGTAAAAAAAAATAATAATAATAAAATTAAATAGTAAAGCGCGTTTTGGTGCTACGTGCAACGCCGTCGTTCATTCAACCAAAATGACGCGAGGCACGCAACTTGCAATTGGCGGCTCAAAGCACGCATTTGGTGGTACCTCATGGCTATGGCGCTTTTGACGATGAATATGGTGGCATGAATGGTGTCTATCTGTGCAGTTTTCTTGTTCATTTAACAACAATTTTCAAAAAAAAAAAAAAAAAAGTTATAAAATTACTTTGCGCGCTAAATCGACCCAAATATGTTTTATTTTTATTTTTTTTTTTTTTTAAAATTTTGGCGAGTGCTGAAAAGATTGTGCAAAAGTAAAACGTTCAATTTTGGGCTTAAAACGTTCAATTTGGCTTAAAAAAACAAAAAAAAAAATAAAATAATAAAAATTTTAAAAATATTGAAAGATTTTTTTTTTTTTTGAAGTAAATATTGTAACAGTTTCTTGTGTTGTCTTAGTAAACTTTGAAACCGGTTCGATTCCCAATGACTGCAACAGATTTTTTAAAGTAATTTCTGCAAAAAAAACTTGATTTCAAGATACTTGCTAAAAAATCTTTGATTACAAAATTTGAAATAAATAAAAATAAAACAGATGTTTTGATATGTTACACGTGAGGTTCTTAATTAAAAAGCAATTCTGAAACAAGCATGAAGATTGAAATTTAGGTCAATATTTTTAAAACATTTCGAGTAAAGCGCAATGCAACAGACAGACGGACATGGCTAAATGGATTCGTTTCATCGAACTGTTCAAGAATCTGCCCTATGGGGCAACTTAACACACTGCTTAACCTCCTGGCTAGTTGAAGTGTATATAAGGTCTCTGGACATCTCATAGTTATGGTCATAGCTCCATTTTGTCGCTCCCTAGAAAAGCTTAAATTTGAAATTGCAGCAACAACTTTAAAACGCAGCGAGTAAAAGCACAGACAAACAGAAGTGAAGAGTATAAAAACATTTAAAAAAAATTAAAACTAAAAGAATATCTAAAAATAATCAATGCCAAGTTAAATACACAAAAACTAATCAAATAATAATATTGCCATAAAAGATATTTGAAAAAAAAATAGAAAAAACAACAGCAATGCATGCGCAAACAGCAATTACGGAATGGTACCTACTAAAGCGAGATAAATAATAAAAAATAAATTATTGCAAAATGATTTCATCAAAAAAAAAAAAAAAAATATGAAAAGTAAATACAAAATTTTTACACGGAAATCCGCGCTTTCAATCAAAAAAATATAAAATAAAATAAAAAAATTAATTAAAAATGCACTTGTTCGATGCATAAATAATAATAATAATAATAATAATAATGGATGCTGTCTATCTATGAAAGAGTTCAACAATGTTGCAAGCGCAACACATAAAGTGAAACATAATAATAAGGGTTTCTTGAACTTGAAATTTACTCTGAAGTTGTTTTTGTTTTTTTTTTTCTATGCTGTACCAGGTTCGTGATTTTAATTTTATTTGAACACGGCATTTCTATTGTTTTTCGCTTTTAAGTGATGACAAGTTCAATGGCTTTGTAACTTATTAAAACGGTGCGTATGATTAATTTTATTGAATTTAAACAAATCAAATAATTAATTAATTAATTAAACTTGTATTAAATGTGTTGACATGATTACATGTTAATTAAATATTGTAGAAATCAATTTATTAAAATGTATCTATTGTATAGAAACAAACAATTTTAGCTACAGATACAGACAGCAGCGTTACAAAGACACTAAAAATAGAGAAAGACTTTAGCTTAAACAGAAACGAAGTTCAAAAGCTCTAACAAATGTGGAAAAGTGTTTAACGGTCAGGAGGACCATGATAGAGCCTATAAGGCATACTTATTTTTGAACAGCATTGAAAGGCGAGTCGATATACGAGGTGTGTTCAAAAAGTATCGCATATTTTGTGTTTTTTCAAAAATTATTTATTTATTCATGAATATCTATTTTGTCCCCTTCAAAGTAATCCCCTCCCGAAAAAATACACTTATGCCAACGTTTTTTCCAATCCTCGAAACATGCCAAATAGTCCCTTTCCGGTATATCCATCAGCGCCTTCTTCGATTTAGCTTTTATCTCCTCAATCGACTCGAAACGCGTTTCCCGGAGTGGTCTCTTGAGTTTTGGGAATAGCCAGAAGTCACACGGTGCCAAATCAAGCGAATACGGTGGTTGCGGAACGATATTGGTTGGATTTTTGGCAAAAAAGTCACGAAAAATCAGTACAGTTTTTAAAAAAAAATCATCATTTTCGGTACCAACCGAGACTTGACACGTTTGAGGCCCAAAACATTCTTCAAAATTGCATTAATTGATCCTTTCGATACGCCGATTTCATCAGCAATGTCTCTCATAGTTAATCGAGGGTGTGCAAGCACTAATTCTTTTACTTTTTGGATGTGAGCATCGTCCGTTGAGGTCGATGGTTGATCAGGGAGCTCTTCGTCTTCAACACGTTCGCAACCTTCTTTCAACAATTTATACCAATCAAATGTTGTTGATTTTGGTAGAGCTCGGTCCCCATAAGCCTTCTTCAACATTTTTAATCCATTTATTCCATTCAGGAAAAAAAAAATTTGATACAGGTTCTTTGTTCCATTTTTTTGAATAGGTAAAAGTCGAAGGCGATCCAAAACACGTGCAAGTAAAGCAGCTGTCAACAATTAAGTGAACATTCAAAATGGCCGAGCTTGTCGGCATAAATGAGAGACATGAGTACCAACCTAACGCCACAAAAAAATCGAAATTCGAATATACGTAACCCGCGAAAATTCAAAATTCGCGATAATGTTTGGACACACCTCGTAGATATGTATGTCTGTCCTTCTGTCTGCAGTATTATCTCAGAGATCATATGTCAAACTAAGACTCTTCTGAGTCGTCAAGTGGTCACTTAAGGGGTAGTCCCCATACAGAACTAATCCAAAATTTTGAATTTTAAATAACAAACTTCTATTTTTTCATATTCTAAGGACTCTAAACTTTTTATATAAAGTATGCCTATGATAGTCCCAATGAAATTTCCTTAAATGAGTAGAACGATAAAAATTTTAAGTATAGTGCCCATCGGAAGCTCATAATGCACTGCTCAATCTTCTGCCCATCGAATATTACATTAAAGAAACGACAACAAAACCGCACTTCGCCTGAGAGCATCAGGGTTGTGGTCGCCAACAAACTATGGCCACAGCGCTATACTGTCAAAGCTCCCTTCGTACCTTGTAGGCTCGACAATCGACTTTCTGTTTGAAATTCCAGATTTTGATAAATCTTTTAGGACATCCCCAACCTCAAGACAGCACTGGAAGGCTGGTCTGTTGGAATGCAATACCGATGGCTAAAAGATGAACCGCGGTGTGGATTCTGGAGTATGCTCAGAGGACCTGGGTGTTGAAAAATCTTTTCGACTACCGGTTCTCTGCAGTATTTTCCAAGGTTCTCGGAGGCTGTTAGCTATTTGGGGAGCTAAACGTCCGCGACAGATCAGTTTTCAACTTCTCGGATAGCCAAGCTGCTATAAAGGCTTTAGGCTCTCACGTCACTCTCTCTCTCAAAGATGATTCGGGACTGAAAAAAGCGGTTGAACGAAGCTAACCAATAAAACCCAATCATCATCTCCTGGGTTCCGGGAAGGATGATTGAATGGATTAGCTAGCGTCTCTTGACCGTTTCAGGTAAAGACTATAATGGGTGCAATAATCTCTGCCATTAGCAATCTCTTAGCAAACTTGACCTGTAATAAAGCGTCAAATCTTTCAACTCGACTGCAGCGTCCTTTTTTGTTTTTTTTTTCTGAATCGGTGTGTCACTTGTCACTATTTTTTTTGGCATAGCTTCCATTTTTGAGTTTTTAGTTGAACAATTTTTATCACAACAATTAGCGAGTGACTTGTAAGTTCTTCAAATTTAGTTATCTCCTCAAAAAATTATTTTCCACGCCTAAAATTCATTTTTTTTAAATTTTAGTACTCAAATTGAAAAGATTTAAGTCAAAGATACAAGAAACAATTGAAAATTTTAAGACAAATATTCTCTCATGCTGTAAAAGTGCTCTAGACAATTAAATTTATGTGCTACACTAAAATTTTGCATATTATAAAAAAAAACTATAGAAATTGTTCACTTTAAGTTTTAATAATTTTTTTTTTTGTACTATAAAATATTTATTTAGTAATTAACACACAGATACATTTTTTTGTTACAAATCTAAACGCAGGTTGCGGCCAAGGTCGCTGCACAGTTGGCGAGAAAAAAATCGGTTATAAAAATGTAGTTACTACCTCAATATGCGAGTAGATATATCATAAATATTTCGGTAGTTAATGATATTTTTTTTTTTTTTATAATCATTGAAATATTAAATTATTGTGTAAAACTAAAAGATATCAGTTCCATTTTTTTAATGATTTTTTTTTTCCGTAAAATAAAACTGTTTATTTTTCATTAAGCTTGTTTTTTTTTTGACAGCATTTCCTATACAACAACTTAAAAAACTCAAGCAAAACTAATGATAAATAGGTTTTATGATACGCAATGAAATCATTAGTTAAAATATTAAAAAAAGAAAAAAAGTTTATGCTGCTAATTGAACAAAATGCTGAGAAAATAAAAAAAAATATACAAGAAAAAAAAAATTGAACAAATATTCGCAAAAAAAAAAGCAGATTTAATTTTTATTATTATTTATGATTTTGTCTGCTAATTTTTTTTGACAAGCTTCTGTTTTGTTAACAATTCTTTACTTTGTGAACTACATAAGAGTGTTATTAGTTTTTCGTATTGTTTGTTACATTGTGTAGGGTATTTGGAAGTCTATGAAAATTATAATAGTTTCAACGTTTTGAATAGATGATGTATCTTAATCAAGAGACAATAGATTCGAACACCATTTTGAATTTTTTTTGACTTCAAATTCGATATCAGCAACCTCAGCAAAACTACGAGAGATATGCTTCTAGGTGAATTCGATATTCTTAAATTGTATTCAACATTTTGAATTTTAAAAATTTTAATTTAGCGACTCCAAAAATATTTGCCTTTTTATGTCATCCAGCCAGTCCAAATCGACTATTAATATAACCAAAAATAACCCCCCAAAAAAACTGGAACCAATCTCATCAGAATGCAATGAATTTAGGCACATCCCAATGAAGATAATCTACCGTCTGACATACTTCTCACTCAAACTTTTTGATTTCCTATTAAAACATAAAACAGACCGACATATTTATCGTTGCACTGGTTATCGGTCTATCGGTTGTAATCGTTATCATTACACTTGCACTCGATATCGTTATTCGCGAATTAGTTTTCGATAAACCTTACTACTGGTGAGCTTGATTATTATCGTTGTACTCGATATCGTTGTACTAGTTTTTATTGAATTAGTTTTCGATGAACCTCGCTACTGGTGAACTCGTTATTGGTGAACTCATTATTGATGAACTCGTTATTGGTAAACTCGTTATTGGTGGTCTCGTTATTGGTGGTCTCGTTATTGGTGGTCTCGTTATTGGTGGTCTCGTTATTGGTGGTCTCGTTATTGGTGGTCTCGTTATTGGTGAACTCGGTATTGGTGAACTCTTAAAAATCACACTCGTTTACATTACACTCGTTAACATTACACTCGTTAACATAACACTCTTAAAAATTACACTCTTTAACATTACACTCGATAACATTGCACTCGATAACATTGCACTCGGTAACATTGCACTCACTAACAGTACATTCACTAACATTACACTCGATAACATTACACTCGTTAACATTACACTCGTTAACATTACACTCGTTAACATTACACTCGTTATCATAACACTCGATAACATTACACTCACTAACAGTACACTCACTAACAGTACACTCACTAACATTACACTCGATAACATTACACTCGTTAACATTACACTCGTTAACAGTACACTCGTTAACATTAAACTCGTTAACATTACACTCGTTAACATTACACTCGTTAACATTACACTCGTTAACATTACACTCGTTAACATTACACTCGTTAACATTACACTCATTAACATTACACTCGTTAACATTACACTCGTTAACATTACACTCGTTAACATTACACTCGTTAACATTACACTCGTTAACATTACACTCGTTAACATTACACTCGTTAACATTACACTCGTTAACATTACACTCGTTAACATTACACTCGTTAACATTACACTCATTAACATTACACTCGTTAACATTACACTCGTTAACATTGCACTGGTTAACATTACACTCGTTAACATTATACTCGTTAAGTGTTAACATGAACATTACACTCGCTGCGTTAACAGTACACTCGCTAACATTACACTTCTTATCGTTGTATTCGATATCGTTTCATTTGTAATCATTACATTTCTTAACGTCAAATTCATAAAAACACTTATTTAAATATAATAAATAAATTGTAGGTTGTAGTTACTTTGATTTATCTAAACATAATTTATTTTTCTTTTATATTTTCGAAGTCTTTTAATTCATAATAATAGAAATCATGTAACCACCTCGATGATGATGATGATATTGATCTTGAACATTTGTCAGCTTTTATTGTTATTTTAAAAGCTCTTTTTTTTTTCCTGATTTTTGTATTTCTTCTTTTTTTTTTTTTTTTATTTTATGCAAACAAATTCCGCAAATTTTCTTAACATTAATCATTTATATTGTACACGCGTGCCACTTTTAACACCTTTCAAAGTTTTTTTATTGAATTAATTTTCTTTATTGTTTCTTTGTATTTCAGCCAAGAACAACTTGGCACATAAGGAAATAGCAAATTTATTTTTATGCAAAAAAATTTGCCTTTATTTGGAAATCGAAATCGAAACCAATCGAAATAATTCAACTGAAGTATGATACTTTGCGTATTAATAATGTTGCGCATCAAAATGTATTACTTTTTTATTTATGAATTTATAAGAGCATCTAAAATATTAAAGGCAATAAAATGAAGTACAAATATCTTTGACGTCAAAGAATATTTTTTTTTTATTTTAGCAAAGATTATGTATATTAATGATTTATAAACACAGCGTTTAATTTTATAAATGACGCAACATTTGTATCCGTTAGGCTTATAAAAATTGTACATAAAAAGAAGAGGAAAGACACTCCCTATCAAATCAACGAAACCAAATTTGGTTATAACAATTGAAATGCAGATGAACCCACATCAAATGCATTGTTTATATTTATTAAGTGTTTCTTTTTTACAAAGATACAAAAACAAATGTAAAACAAAAGATACACAAAAGTAGTTAGATAAAAAATGAAAAATGAAGATACATAGATACAAATTGAAATTTTAAACGAAAGAAAAACATCTGGCATAAATCACATGAATAAAAAAATTATAAGAAAGAAAAACTTTTATTGAGTTCTGTGAAATAGATTTTAAAGATATATCAAAATCGTTTTTAATTAGTTTAGAATTTATATACGACTTGATCACTCAGATCGCCCATACATTCGAAAACTTAACATTTCTTTGCGTTTGAAAAACCTAAAACTGATAATAGGCTTTTAAATCGCTTCTCTTTCCCTTGAATCTATTAATTATATAAAAAAATTAATTTCGATATCTTATATGATATTAAATTAACCACTTACGTTATCCTTTTCGGATCTCATTTACGAATCACCACAAACTGATCGACTGATGTTCCAATTTCCTATCACTTCCATGCCAAGTGGCAATAGTTTTATACGTAAATGTTTCATAAAATGTATGAAAACATTATTATCTTCCACAACACAGCGATTTTATGAAATGTGCAAACCGATCGATTAATCGGAAATAATCGACTTAACAAAAATGTATTTTAATCGATTTCTTCAAATGTTGTATCGATCAATCGACATATTTTATCGATTTTTCATATAGTTGAATGCATCTTCTTTTAAATGCAGAATCGATCGATCAATTTAATCGTTTTTTTTTAAGTTAAGTCGATCGTTCAATCATTTGAATCTGGGTACTTTTCATTTAAAAATCGATTTTATGGAAATTTAAAACTATTTTCATTTTGTGTAAAATATTTTTTCACTTTACTTCGAAACTGTGCAAAAACAATCGATTAATCGAAAATAATTGATTTATCAAAAAGTTTTTTTAATCGATTTTTTTTTCAAACATTTAATAGATCAATCGATTGATTTAATATATTTCTTGTTTAAAGTTGAATCTATTTTCTTTTTTAAAGCAAAATCGATTGATCGATTTTTTAAGTTGAATAGATCGAATCTAAGAACTTTTCATTTAAAAATCGGTTTGTTCGATTTTTTTAAAACTGTTTTTATTCTGTGTAAATTTTTTTAGTTTTCACTTAATTCGAAACTGTCAAAAATCGATTAATCAAAAAAAAAAAAAAAAAACGATTTTGTTGTTTAGCTTATCGACATAAATCGATGTTTTCAAATAATAAGGTCAGCATTAAGGCTGCATTCAAAGTGCTTGAAGACAAAGATGATACACAGGGTTGTATCTTCAGAGCTTGCACACAGATTATTTTAAGCTGTGTTGTGTGGCGAAATACCATCTTATAGCAGCCTAAGACATTTGTTTGGGAGTTTTTAATATTGAAATATTAAATAAGATAAAAGTCTCAATTAGATGTTCCTGAGTTTATTTTGAGACTTAAACTCTACAGTAATAGATCAAAACGATATAAACCCAATCTTATTTAAGCTTTACAAGTGTTTCCATAAAAATTCCATTTTGAAGACAATTTTTCTGTATATATATATTTTTTAAGAACAACAATTTATCAAAATATCTTTTTACCATAAAACCTTTACAGTTTTTTTTTTATTTTCAGCTGCTTCATTGTCGTCTGTTCCTTTCACTATAAGTCAATATTATTCGCATATATTAAAAACAATTCTCATTGAGTTGACATATTTACACTTCGAAACAAACTGTTAAAGGCAGGCATTTTTTATATATTTAAATATTATAAATCCAGACACGTAGCCAACAGTTTATAGACTATTCTTGTGGATTTTACGCATATTCCAAGTTTGTCGGTCAACTCAAAACCGT
Organism: Leucophenga varia; assembly: GCA_018903435.1. NCBI lineage: Eukaryota > Metazoa > Arthropoda > Insecta > Diptera > Drosophilidae > Leucophenga > Leucophenga varia. The sequence goes on along the minus strand of JAEIFJ010000352.1, from coordinate 27,061 downwards.
TAAAGAAACATTTTGAGAACCAAATTTGGCGAAAAATTACAACAAAAATATTTGTTTACTATTTTTTTTATTTTATTTATATTTCGCGGTTGGTTTGAATGATCATAATGCAACAAGTTTGATTGAGAGGGAACAGAATTTGTTTGAAATGAACTCATACTTGTATGGCACAATTTTTGATCAATTGATAACGATAACAAATAGAAGCAACGATAACAGTAGCAACGATAAAGTGCAACGATTTTAATGCCGCATTTCCATTGAGCCGCGTTTTGTTATCGCGTTAACAATTTATCGAAAAACGCGGAACGGTGTTTCCATTGCGTTTTAGCGTTAGCGTTCGAGTTAAAACAGCTGATTTTGTTTGTTATGTAGTAAAAAAATTGTACAGGTTAAATTTTTTTTTTTTTTTTTTTTTAAATGCAGATTTTTAATATACCGAATGGATGTAGGTGTTGTTCCTTTAGTAACTGCTGTCCAAAACGAGTATGATAAGGTAATCCGTCATTTGAATATATTCAGCTGAAGCTTTTATGTAAATGTTTATATTTTGCGGTTACTTTGTCAGCTGTTTTTATAAGTTTTTATAACTTACGATTGCAAATTATTCGAACCGATAAGAGAAATCGGTTTGAAATCGGTGAAAATCGGTTTGAACGCGTGTTATCGAAAGTCGCGTTCAAAATTAACGTGTCTTTTTCCCATACCTAACTGCCTATCTTTTTGAATACGATTTAACGCGAGTTTGTCGAGTTTTTAACGCTAACGCGGAACGCGGCCTAATGGAAACGGGGCCTAACAAAGTGCAACGATAACAAATGCATTTCGAAAATGTGCGACTATTGCGTTTGTACAGATATGAATGGCAACATGCAAGACTCAATGCCTAAAATTTATGAACTATAAAACGGTTGCAATTAAAAATATTTCAAGCGAACTGTAGAACATTTATGGCTAGCTCAAACTCATTGCGTAAAAATATACTTTATAGAGACTGCGATATTCAAACAGCCTAATTAATATTTATGTTTGTACTCAACAGAATTTAAGCTTTAATCAAATGTCAAAAAAAAAAAAAAAAAACTCATTAGTACCAAAAAAAATTGCAGCAACAAGTACATTTAGTCGGTCACAGCACACCTCACTAAATTTATGATAGATACAAATGTATCTTGTAAATGTGCATGCCATTTTGTATGAAATTATCTCTCAGTTGACTGGGTTGGTCATGCAACGGTGCTAACCGTTAGCTTGTTAATTGAATCTCTCTCCCGCTCAATGAATTTTGTGTGCCTTTGAGTTGAACTGAACAACCAAAAATTGACCAATACGTATGACCAAACCGTATCTCATGACAAGTGCTCGTAGCCTCATAGCTGTAGCTACTGAAAATGTAATTAATTGTCAATGTGATGTGATGTGTTGACAATAATGTTGTTGTTGCCCGCTACTCTAGATGATGATGCTGATGTTCGTTGACGTTCAAAAAGCGCAAATTAATGCAATCTGAGTCAACTGACTCTTTGGCATTCAACAAATACGACATATGACTCGCTACGGTTCGGTTCGGTACGTTTGTGGCCTAGTATGTCCATAATTTGCTATAAAGTATTTCTGCAACATGTGTAGCTGAACATAGCTGAACAACAAGCACATACTTACCGCTTAATTATATGATATTTTTTTTTTTCTCTCATTGGTAATTGTAATTTGTATTACAACATTAAATGTATCTTTTAGTTTGCTATTTCAACATACAAAAAAATTCTTGAAATAAAAATCAAAAAGAATGTGTTTTTGTTTGCGTTTAAATGCACGTTTACAATTCACTTTTTTTTTTTTTTTTTTTGTGAAATTAAAAACAATTTTTTAAAATCAATTTTTCAAACTGTTCCCATTTTCGAAAAAAACATTTGAATTATTTGGAATGAAAAGTAAGTTTCGTTTTAATTCGAATGTTTGTGGAAATAATAAAATAATTTTAATTGGTTTCTTGAAATATGAATAACATAAATCGATAAAATCTAACTGACTTAACAATGTTATGAGTAAATTATAAACGAACCGATTAATAAATGTTTTCGATTAACAAATCTTTCGGAATAAAAACGTTGCGAAATAATGTAAACGGGAGCACATATTTTGAAAAATATTTTTTGGAATAATTTTTGATTTAGTGTTTTTTTTTAAGAATTCAGAAATAGAAAAATATAAAAAATCATTAAACCATTTTGTTGACTGACAAATCCAACTTGGCCTGCTTTTGTTGACTTTATTGGCTGGACGTGACTCATTTAAATATGATTTTTTTATTGTTTTAATTTCCTGCGATAACCAAAATGATTTTCGGAGTATATGAAATGATAATTTTTTTTTTTCCTCAGAAAGCCCCAAAATGTAATCTTAAAGGAAATCAGTAAAAATTTTGAGTTCTAGTTCACTAGTCCGTTCTCATTCAATAAAAATAAAATCCGATTTTTTTCAACTGCTCATTTAATCTTAGGAATCGTTCTCTTTCAATATATTTCCCACTCGTTCATGTTATACTCCTGGGGGCGTCTGTAATCAGGTTTAACAGTACTTTAGTAAGGCTTCTTAAAAAGCCTTCCATTTTCGAAATTAGTGATTAACTTTTCAAATAAATTCTTATAATCTTATAATTTTCAAACATTTTAAATTTAATTCAATATAATAGTATCTGTGTGATCGTTAGAGTTTGTCTAACTTACTGTTTCGAGTGGAACATCCACATTATTTATAAAGTTAATTTTTCATGTCCCTTGTTGACGTCACACATCCGATGCTTAAACTGTTTGAGAATTATAAGATAACCACTAATTTTAAAATTGAAAGCCTGAATGAATATATATATTTATACTCTGTAGTCGATTTTCAAGTGAAAATGCGGAGAGTCAGATTTGACTTTGGTTGTTTGGAAATTTTTTTTTTTAAATGTTCTAAAGATTACGTTTCTACTATATACCTGGCCTCTATAAAAATCGACCCAACCTTTTATACATATATTCTTGATTAGCATTCAAAGGAGAATCCGTCTAGCTGTGTCTGTTTGTCTGTTTTTCTGTCTGTCCGACCGTCTGTATCTCTGCTTTCTGTCATGCTGTCTGCTGTATAAAACAGATTATCTCAAAGACGATAAGTGAAAGACAGCATATATGAAACTTAAACTCTCCTGAGCACAACAAAATTTCTTAATTCTAACTTAAATGGAACCACTATGACATACAGACCTTATACTAAATTATTTAAAATTTGAAAAGTTTTACCACGCATTTATTTGTTCATTAATTTGGCTCTCCTTTTTTCTCCTAAATGCCTCTCTCATGCATTCACTTATTCATTGATGTATCTCTCGCGCTCTTTTACACATGTGTCTCTCACGCACTCATTTATTCAATCTTGTGATGCTTTCTCTCTCTTTCATATGTCTCTCTCACACATTTATCCGCTCTCTTGCTCTCTTTTGCACATGTGTCTCTCTACACATTCATTTATTTAATCTTGTTATGCTCCCACTATCTTTCACATGCCTCTCTCACACATTTTTTCTCTCTCTCGCTCTTTATTATATATGTGTCTCTCACACATTTATTTATACATGCTTGTGATTCTGCTACATTACTCAATACAATAAAAAATTGTATAAAGAACTTGAAGCTTCGTAAAAATTTGTTTCAGGGTATCATGAATTCGACTGCAACGTTCTCTTTTTTTCTCTTTTTTAGCTCCCTTCTTCTTCTACAAGATACATTTCTAACATTTCTAACGAAACTGAAACATCTCAAATCGAATTACTTACAAATTGCTCACATTTCAAATGCATTAGCAAATTTTTGTAACAACAACAAAACAACAACAACAAAAAACATAATAAGTAGGCAATCTCTTGAATGCAGCAAACTGACCTGCCCAAAAACGATTAACAATGACTGAACCTGAGTCAACTTGCATTAAATGCAATCCGATAGCACAACGAATGAAAGTGAAAGTCTGTAGTTAATTTTTTTTTGTTATTTTTTTGTACGTTTTTATTTCAAGATATCCACTTAACCCATTATCAACGTCATCTATTATTGTGACTGTCTGTCTGTCTTTCTGTCTGTCCAATTGGATTGCTTCCTAAGTGCTGCCAGCTTAAAGAAAGAAAAAAAACGAAGTAAATAGGAAAAGCAATTTTCTGCTAAACAGAATCCGGCAGCAATAAATTGCAAATAAATTTTCTGCAATGCAACAACAAAATAATTGATATTTAAATTACATAAAACTGTCAACAAGAAATGAAGAAAGAAAGAAAGAAAAAAATATATAAAATTGTTTTGCTGGAAAATTTAATCAACAATTTTAAATTGAAACAAATTAACGCCACCGACTTCAATATGGCAACGCAATCAATTAAATTATTGACCATCAAAGGCGAAAATGGCTGCCTAGCTGGCTGCGTTGAGAGATATGAGATGAGTTGAGATGCGATGACGTTGATGTCCACAGTTGTGAACTGGACGGCTGCTTGGTTGCATAGATTGATGTCGTTTTGAATGAATGAATGAATGAATGAGTGAATGAGTGATGCTTGGTTTATATATTGTGTGCAGTTTTGCTTGTTAACAACATTTTTAAATAACTTGTTCGAACAAATATTTCCTTATTTTAAACGTCGTTTTCAAGTTTATTATTATTAAAAAAAAAAAAAGATTATTACGCCGCTTGCTGCAGACTTTAGATACTATATATCCGGTTTTTGGAAGATGTTCGTGGCGTACATTAAATCGGTTTTTTTGTTACTCGTTGGCATCCGTTGCGTTTTGTTGATTTTTTATACCCGCCACACATAGTGTGAAGGGTATATTCAGTTTGTCGGAAAGTTTGTAACGCATTGAAGGAGACGTCGTAGACCCCATAAAGTATATATATTCTTGATCAGCTCGACGAGACGAATCGATCTGTCCGTCTGTCCGTCTGTATATTTCTAAGCATCTTTTCGTTGAAGATATAAAGATATTAAGCTGAAATTTGGAACTTAAGCTTTTCTCGGCAACGACTATGTTAAGTTCGAGAATGAGAATGCCACGCCCATTTTTAGGTATAGCTCCCATACAAACTTACCGTTTTTTTTCGATTTTTTGTATAAAAATACTATTTATTTATGAATGTATTCGCTCCCAATTGGGTTAAAACATTTATTTTGTCATCCAGGGTTAAAACCAAGATGCCACGCCCTCTTTTAGGCATAGCCCCCATATAAACTGTCCGTTTTTTCCGATTTTTTGTATGAAAATAGTTATTATTTATGCATATATTCACCCAATTTGACTAAAAACACTTCTAATGTCATCCAATGTCAAATCAGATGTGCCACGCCCATTTTTTGGTATAGCCCCCATACAAACTTTCCGACCATTTTCGATTTTTTGTATGAAAATGGTTATTATTTATTCATGTATTTACTCCATATTGGGTAAAAACTCTTCCAATATCATGGTGCCACGCCCATTTTTTAGGTGTTTCTTGCATACAACCTTACCGCCCATTTCCAGATACTTTCGAGATATATGATGTTATATATATCTGTATTTTTAGCTCAAAATTTTAAATTAATATTGTGTGTAAATTTGGGTGTCCACTGACGCTTACACATAAACTCTGTAAATATTCGTGTGACTGGTATTTAAGCTTCGGTTATACCGAAGTTAACGTTTTGTCTTGTTTTAAGATGATATAATATTTTTTTTTTGTCTATTATTATTATTTTTTTTTTTTTTTGCAAATTGATTTATAGCTGCATTGTCTATCAATTTTGCATTGATTAAAAATGTATAAAGCTGTTAAGTTTTGTGTCATATTAAATAGGTCAACTTGGGTATTTACTAATCGATATGATGGACTCTTTGGCTTAGTATATTTTTTTTTTTTTTAATAAACTTTGGAAACAGCAAAATTAGCATATGAATAATTTATTTAAAACAATTAGAACTGCTTTTATTGATTTTCTTTATAAAATGCGTTGTTGTTAAATATTGTCAACTTTAAGTAAAACAATTGAAAGAGTGCTGAAAAACACTTTTATTTAATTTGAATGAAAATTTCGAAGAAAAAAAATATGCATTTTAATAACTCAAGCTAAAACGAATATATTAAAAATCGTTTTGCTACATACAAAAGTAGAACGCACGTTTTCAAAAAACACTTGGAAAACAAGAAAAAGAGCTAAGCACAAAGTTTTTATACCGAATCGTAGCTGGTACCGTTACGAGTATATTGTAGCTAATGTAGTGAACTGTGAAGGGTTCGGTTGAGGATTTTTGCTGAGCATGTCAGCTCTTCAATACTTGATCACCGATCACCTAATCGCCTTAAAACCTAACTATACCTACACTTGCAGTACCAGTTTATGAAGCAAACAAAGACTTAAAACAAGGTAAAACCAGTTATTTCCGAACTGTTCCGAATTGTATCATTTCTAGTTCAAGCATTTCTAATAAAATGGGAATTGAGAGTAGATTTTGTATGGGCTTTCCTTAGTTCCGATTAATAATGTAGTCGTTGCCGTTAAAAGCTTTCAAATTTTTACACAATATTGTCATGAAAAGAATAGAGGCGTGACGAAGACCTTAGAAAACCAACCAAAAGAACAGTTACATTCAAGACATAATTTGTACTTTTGGAACAGACTGTACTATATATGAGCTGAAGTCGAAGACCATAAAATTCAATTTGCTACAGAACAGCATTTGAGTGATGCATTAAAAAAAAATTATTTATAAATTTATTTCAAATAATTCAATTTAGTCTTAAATCTTGCTACTCAAGTAAAAAATGCATAAAATAAATTTTATAATTTATCTAATACTTTCCATTAGCTACGTACTTAGCACTACTGTCGAATTGGAAACTGTTTTGGATGCTGATCTTTATACTTATTTAGCAGAAGATGCAAATATTATTGTAATTTTTATGGAACATGAATGTCAAGAATCTTTACAACTTGAAAAAGCTATACAAAATGTACAAAACGATATTGAAACCATTTTGGAAGCGACCATAATAAAAGTTTACAACACGGAGAGTATACACAATCCAACAAAGGAACCAGCAATTATATATTATCGAAATGGTAAACCAATACTCTATGTCGGGGAACCAATTGGTGTGGATATTTTGAATTTTTTCGGTGATAATAAAAATGCATTTGTACAAGAATTAACCGATGCAAATTTCGAGCATTTAACACAAGCGACAACGGGTGCTACAGCTGGCGATTGGTTTATATTATTCTATACGGATGATTGCAACATCTGTCAGCGTATAATAGCAATCTGGGAAGCTGTTGCAGGCAGACTGCGTAGACGTCTAACGGTGGCAAGTATAAACCGTCTGGATGAAGGACTGAGAACAGCACAACGTTTTCAGGTGCATACATCACCGGAATTTATATATATGCGTCAGGGTAGATTTTATCGTTATAATTCGGTGGATTATAGTGCCAAAAGTTTAATTGATTTTGCTTCTGGAGCATATTCTAAACATAGTTGGGCCGAAATAGTGCCAGCAGCGAATAGTGAGGATGTTGAGGAGCAAAGAGTTTTATATTTAATAATTAAATATATGCTACAAAAGAGATTCCTAGTACCTTTGATTGCAATATTTATTGTTTTACCGATTTTATTGGTACTCATTACGGAGCGTGCTGCTAAAAAGAAGCATGAAATTAAGTTAAATGATAAGAAAGCTGGTTAATTTTGTATTGAAATTTTTAATTATTTTTTTTTATTATAATAAATTTTGATCAATTTTCAATAATTCTTTTTTATATAAAATGTTGACACGTAATTTTACAATCTTTTAGTGGTGGAAATAGTAATTCTTTACGTTTTGCAAAATATGCTTCACAGACTTTAGTTGTAATGCAATCCTTTTTAATTTGTTCATATTTATAATATGGAGCTGGTTGCTTACAGAACTTTCTTAGAAAAGCACGGCGTCTCGTGCATAGTTTTTCATAATCTTTAAATTGAAAGAGTTTTATTTTAGTTTTTTGAGATTTTGTAGATATAACTGCTTATAAACCTTTTCCCACAACTGCGTGCAAATAGATCAAAATTAAAATTAAAATATTTAAATTAAAATTCATTTTTAAATAGCCTAAAAATTCGGTTTATTACTCTAAAAATATTTTTAAAAAATAATACTAATTTCAAAAATTTTTTTTGGTTCATTAATGCTAACATTAATTTGTTTTACGCCACATCAATTAAATTAAATTAAAAGTATACTAAGTTCTTTAAAAGATAATGTACTGATTGTAGTTTCGGTCCAGTAGAACTAAACTGCAAAGCTGGAATATTGTACGTGTTCCGACAAATGCAAAAGTTATGTTTCAATTCCAAAACGTTTGCATTGCTTAGGACGAAAACTGTTATCGGTTACAAATTAAATGGTTATCGGACTAATCACATCACGATTGTTGTTGCTTTGGCTAAGTTTTATTTGAAATTTGAGTTCAACATAAATCATATTAATAGGTAAAACAGATGAAATCTTTAAACATTACAGAATGAAATAAAAATATTTTTAAATAATCGATAGTATCTTTTTTTTTTGTGCAATGTTGTGCATTTACCGTTTTGAAATCGGAAATATTTTGCGATTTATGTTTGTCAGAACACCTATAATTTGCGATTTGAAAAGTAAATAACAAATTTTTAACGATTACGGGAACATGGCTGTATGTGAGATTTTTTGGTGTTGCGGAAAGTTACAATTCAAATCTTGAAAATGATCATTTTGGATTTATTTTTGTTAATGACTTAAAACTTTGTTTCGCAAGAATCCAGTTTTAATGTGAGTTATCGGTCTTAGCAAAAGCCCATTCTTGGCATAAACTTGTGTAATATTTGTAATACAGGTTTTACTTACCTAGCCCTGGGGTATTGGCCCCAAAATAGGTAGCACGGTAGAGTGCGATGTCTAACCAGAGACAGAGTCTGGTACTAGGCGGAGCCAGAAGGCCCTGGCTCTTTTGGGTACGGCCCTTTTGGGAGTATCGTAGTGGCTGTGGTTTATACCCACACTCGCGGATAGAGCTTTATCGCTCGTTCGTGGCGTTGCGATTCAACCAGGCCTGGTTGACTGTAGATGTCGAGGTTTTAGATAGTCCTCACACTTCACCAAGGTGGGAAGTAACATGTTCCAATAACAGCATGGCTTCGAATTTGGTACCAGATGGGTAGCTGCTGGGACGCCGGTTGGCGTTAACCAACCCCAAATGGCACCTCGGGGTCCTATGGGCTTAAGTCAACACGACAGTCGCCCATGTAAAACACTAAAGACATCTGCCCCAAAATGAATATGATTTAATTTATTTTACTTTTCTTAAATACTAGCGTATACCCGATTTTTTTTTTTTTTGCAGCGCAACAAAATATGTTGTGGTTAGCATGAAAACATACTAAAAAATACCAATTTTTTTGGATTGGTGCGAGTCCACAATATGTTGGGGCAAGTATAATAAAAATACATAAAAATCGATTTCACAAATGAATCGTATATGCCTAATGCATTGTTTGAGTGGTATTTTAGTTTATTTGTATTGTTACATTTCAAATGAAACCGGTTTGGAATTCATTGGTTGAATGGTTTTAACGTTCATAGCGGACATAGAAACATTTTTTACTATTTTTACTTATTGAACAAAGTAAATATACATATTTAACTTTGATTATACAATTTGTTTTCATTGCTTTACAACGAACTAAATTATAAGACTGCAAGTATGCTGAATATGCTACACATTAAACAGTTTAAAAACAATACAAAATTCCATAAAATTATTATTAATTAAATTAATATGATTATAATTAGCAAACTGTATAATTTGTGCTGCTTTATAAGAAATAATTTGTTATTAACTTTCAAGTTTACCATTTAAAACTTTTGTTTTGCATTGAAAGTAAAAAAATAATGAAAATTATTAATAATAAAAATAAAATTGATTGGGGTCATATTGCATTCGCTTTCTTTTGTAGCAACAAATAATTTTATTTTTTTTTATAAATATAAGAACAAGTTTATAGAAAGTGAACTGAAAGTGATTTTGTAGCAAATATTAAGAAAATATTAACAATTAAAGAAGTTTTAAAGTTAAAGCGACGGTTCAGATTTTCACTTTCGATAACAGCTTGTGAAAGTGAATTCTTTTTTAGAATGTTTATAACATTTTTATGTAAAAGTATTTAATTATTTAAATTTAATTACACAATTGTAGCTCAAATCAAAAAATTTAAAACGCAAGCGATTATCAGAACAGTTCTAATTTAAATTCTTATAAAAAAAAACTTTTTAATTGAAATACAATTAACGCACTAATTAATAAAAAAAACTAAAGTATATAAAAACACTTAAAATAATAATAAAATAAATAAAAAAGAAAACAAACAAATTTAAATAAATAAACAAAAAAAATCAATAAAATCCAAAAAAATTTCATTGTATGCCAACCTTGAATTACGCTTTGCGCCAAAGCCTAAAAGCATTCAAGAGACGCGTTTATAGAATTATAAAAACAAATTAAAGCTAAGCGAGCACTACGTTGTTTGTTTTTGTACCTTCAATTGACTGGATGGATGGTCGACAGTTGAGTTTATGAATTGATGTAGACAAACATTTTTTGATATGCGTCCAAGAAACTAAAGAAATCAGTTAAAAAAAAATAAAAGCCAAATAAAAACAAGTTAAAGTATGGCAACGAAATTTAATTTAAATTGGCATTGCGCTGCTTTTTAATTGAAGGCATACGAACGCAGCTTGGCAACATTATTGAAATTAATTAACTATTTAAATATTTTTCTATATATCGAGTTATGTCAATTATTCAGATAGATTGTATATATAGTTTTTGCGTAATGGGCAGCTTATGGTAGAACGGATACGGAACTAACCGCTTAGTACCTTAAAAATAAATTAATCACCATATATTTCAAATTATGTCCCTAGGGTTACCAGATATTGAGATATAATACTTAATACCTACCAATAAAATACTCTAACTCGGCTCAGTACGGAACATTACGTAGGCAACTTGAAAAGTAAGAGATTTTTTTGACTACTAAGACTAGAGATGAACTTGGGGCGGCAACTACGTGGAATACATATTTTTTTTTTTTTTAGATGTGCTGCGATTTCGACACCCCGAAATTCTCGCAGGTCCCGAAATTTCGTTCGAAACCCGAAATTGCACTCACATTATCCAATTTTTTTAAATGATCAGCTTAATTGAGAAAGTAAAAGACAAACTTTTTATATCAAAATACGCTTCTTAATTTTATAGAAAATATTTGAGCGGAATTCGAGACCCCTGTTATAAATAGAAAATCTTCTGGACAGATTGAATCGGAAAAGATTTTTGTTCTCGGAACGAAAGGAATCGGAAAAAATTGTTGATCAGGAACCCATCTTTAATTACTACTATAAAAGTGTTGAGCAATAGTATAATATAGTTTATATATTTCATAGCAGCGCATCGTTAATTTCGACGAAAATGGAAAAAACTGCATTTAAAATGCACATAAAGCATTTTTTTACTGACCATTTTTTTTACACAATCATTTTATTTTTTTTTTTAATTGATGCCGTTCGTTCAAGTCAACCAAATTCATTAGACGTAGACATTTCAATCCAAAAGAGAAACACGACAAAAGTCCATCACTAACAATTGTACAATTAAAAAGAATATTGCCTACTTTCAGGCATACACTTCATTATAGCTGAGGGCTGCTCAACTAATACAAACATTTTCTGATACAATTAAATAATTTTAAACAGATTCCAAAAATGTGTTTCAAGGCTTAAGATTCTAATAACAAAATTTTAATTCGCACTAAATTTTAACTCAAATTTCGCAATGCGTTAATAATAAACTACAGAGTTAATATGAATTTCTATTTACTCAAGTGTTTCTAACTTTTTGCTTAATTAAACTTTGCCAAATAAATATCACAAAGTATCTATTTATTATTTTCTTTAAATCAAGGTCACAAATTTTTATTATAAATTCGCAAAGAATATCTTTCAACTTCAGTTCTGTAGCTCAGATCAAACTTATCGTTTCAAATAAAAAAATGAAATTCTTCATTGTAAGCGCTATTCTTCTGGTTTTGGCCAGTTGCGCCAAGGCGACATTTTTCAGTGGCGTCAATACGAGTCCAACCGTTTGTATCGTTCGTGTGCAGAATAGATGTAATGCAAATGCACCACTTTGTGCACAATTTGGACAATCGAATCTCTGTAAACTGTACAAAATGAATGTCAATGGGGCGTGGATAATTGCAATACAGCAAACTGTAAGTTTTGGAGTTATAAATATTTTTTTTTCTTTTTATAAATATTTCTTTTTTTTTTTTACAGCATACCGTCGTGTAAATCTTTCATTGTGTTCTGGACTTGTGACAAATCAACGTGCACGCTGCAATATTAATAATAATTTTAATAATAATAATAATTTTGGTTTTGATTCCAATGTTAATCCAATTATTATTTCGGGTTAGATTGTTATAAAAAAAAAAATATTTAAAATTTTTTTAATTGTTATCAAATAAAAATATTATCATATATAAATTTGCGATGTGCTTAGACCGATAACATTTTAATTTGTAACCGATAACAATTTTTGTCATATATATAATGCAAGAAACATTTTGGAAATGAAACAAATCTCTTGCGTTTGCTGGAACACGAACGATTTGAAATCGTTCGAAGTTACGCAAACGTAAATAGCTAATTTTTGCATGGCGATATGTAATCATTTTTGCATTTGTTCTATGTTTGGACAGGCACTGCTAATGGTACTCAAAATTTTCTAATGAAATTTGAAAATTGTTCCGTTCGTACTTTCCTCTGTCCGTGAATTACTATCCGTGCCTTCATATCATATTCGTATAGGTTGGAATGCTTGTGGTCGTGCTTTTTTCAACTGAAGCGTTCTTCATTGTTCTCCAGTCGGACTATGGTAACCCATGTAGGAGAACTAGTTCGTTACACGTCACGGAAAAAAATCTTATGGTTCCCTTTAAAATTCGTTTCTGTTCAAATACGGGTTACTGCCCATAAAAAACGTATTTTATTTTCAAAAAATTTTTTTTATTTTTTGTATTTTAAATATTTAAGAAAAATATACAGGTATGTTCCAGAAACCGTTAACGAACCGAAAACGTCTAGTTTGCAAAAATTTGATCATAAAATTATCAAATTTCGTTAAGTTTGTAAATATTTGAGTACGTTTTTCAATGCAATACGCTCAAATTTTTAACAAACTAAACGTTTTCGGTTCGTTAACGTTTTCTAGAACATGCCTGATAAATAAAAAATAAATAAAATTTCAATAATATATCGACTTTGTTGTTGTTGCGGCTGCTGCTCCTGTCACTATTTGAGATGGATTATTATTATAACTATTCACTGAAGTATCACTACTACATGGCAGAGTGCTATTCGTGGGAATGCCATGACACATATTAGTGTCAACAATAATGTAAGCTAAAATTTAAAATACAAAATTATATATTTTTATTGATTTAAAATATGTTCTCTTACCATGATTTGGCTGCTTACAATTCTCATTCAAACGTGCACAATCATTGCTAAAAAGTTGACAGAGATTTTTCTGCGCTAAACGTGCGCACTTTGGTGTTTTTGAATCGCACGATTTGCGTACTTTTGCCAAACATGCTTTTATGCGTTTCTTATTGTTGCCCTGATGTGGCTTATGTGATCCCGATTTCTTTGGTCCTCTATGCGTATGAGGATATGCAATATGACGTACCAGGATGCGACGTTGTTGTTGTAGACGTAGTCTTTCGAAAAAGCCAAATGTGATCAACACCAGCAAAATAATACCAAGCACGATGGTTACTTTCATTTTTGCTTTCTGGAATGCAACTGAAGACTGAATTGAGCTGCAGTTGTTAGCCGCTTTTTTATAGCAAATCTAATGTTTAGTTTAGAATATTCTAGAATTTTTGTAGTTGAGCTACTCTATTACGAGTTGAATTCTTTTTAAAGAAATATGAAACGCGCTAGTTTCTTGTAACACAAATAAACGTCTGCAAGAAAACATTTGTTCAAAAATTCTTTTAAATAAATAATAAAGCTGTTTTATACTATTGAAAAGAATAATTATGCAGTAGCTTTATTTATAGCTTACAACTTATGTGGAACATGATCTTCTATGGACTTCTATAAACTGGAACTTTTTTTTTGCGATTTACGATTTAAGTAAATTCGTTCGATTTCAAATTGTTCGTGTTTCAGCAAACTCAAAATTGTGTTTCATTTCCAAAACGTTTATTTGCATTGTATATGAAAAAATTACTATCGGTTACAAATTAAAATGTTATCGGTCTCAGCACATCGCAAATTGTTTTTGCTATATAAAAAATATTTGAATTCAGCATCAATAAGATTAAAAAAAAGTACAAAGTTGAATTGAATAAACATCACAGAATGAATAAAAAATATTTTTAAATAATCGATTGAATCTTTATACCCGCCACACATAGTGTGAAGGGTATATTCAGTTTGTCTGAAAGCTTGTAACGCATTGAAGGAGACGTCGTAGACCCCATAAAGTATATATTTTCTTGATCAGCTCGAGGAGACGAATCAATTTAGCCATGCCCGTCTGTCCGTCTGTCTGTATATTTCTAGGCATCTTTTTTGTTGAAGATATAAAGATATTAAGCTGAAATTTGGAACTTAAGCTTTCTCGGCAACGACTATGTTAAGTTCGAGAATGAGAGTGCCACGCCTATTTTTAGGTGTAGCCCCCATACAAACTTACCGTTTTTTCGATTTTTTGTATAAAAATACTAACTATTTATGAATGTATTTGCTCCCAATTGGGTAAAAAACATTTCTTTCCAGATATTCCAGATATTTCCGAGAAATATGTTGTTATACATATCTGTATTTTTAGCTCAAAATTTGAAATTAATATTGTGTGTAAACTTTGGTGACCACTGATGATTACTCATAAATTCTTTAAAGATTCGTGTGACGTATTTAAGCTTCGGTTCTACCGAAGTTAACGTTTTTTCTTGTTTTACTTTCAGACACACGAGCTGCCGATAAATATCCTGTTCGCCCGAGCATAGTTTCGCGCTGCCCAGGTAAGGCTGATTAGAACAGACGATCGCCAGTTGCATGGAGTCCTCTGTTAAAAACTCAGCTATTTTTGATAGACCAGTACCCACAGCCAGGCTGACGCTCGGCACGGTTCGTATAACACCTTAATGCAGCCCTGGTACTTACATCAAACTATGATCAAGAATTAACTATTAAGGAGCTACAACTGTTACAAAAAGATTGCAACTACCCTCGTGGAGAGTTCAGCTGAGAGTTTTCGCCGACCAAATCTAATCTACTCAAAGTGAAACACCAACGTTTCGCTTTTCTGTAAATTTCGGCTGCTATGATCATGTTTCCTGGCTGTAAGCCGAGAAACCATTGTTCAACATGGCAGAATCCCCATCGGTTTCTTAGACTATAAAGGAAAATTTACTATATGAAGAGTTTGTGTTTTTCCACAGACAAAAACTTTCTCAATATGAAATCCTAAATATAGTTTCTTCGGGTTTTTTTTTTTTATTTATATTAAATTGAACTTATCGATGCCCTTCAAAGTTAGTTAAACTTTATATATAATTAAATTTATCATTTTTTTTTTTTTTTTTTTTTGAATCATGCAACAATTATATTTGGTCTCATTTGATTAATCGGTTGATTACTAATTCCATTATTACCCAATCTACAGGTTTGCGGTTGACTTATATTAAAACCACGACACATATTTATATTAACACGTCTAAAACCTGCAAGAATTTAGAAATTTTATTGAATTTTACTTTTAAAAAGCCAAAAAAATATTTATAACTTACGTAGTTGTTTGCAATTTTCAAGTCTTCTCGAGCAATCATTACGAAAACGTTGACAGATATTTGCACGTCCCAAACGCCCACAGGTTTGCCTATTCGAAAAACAACGACGTCGAATTATTTGCTGACATTGGCGTGCATAGGATGCATTTTGTGCAATTATGTATGTTGCCAAAGTCAAAAATAGTCCCAAAACAAATAGAAACTTCATTCTAAGAATTTCTCCATAAAAAAAATAAAAATAAACACACCTAAACTTCGTTTCAATGAATTTTGGCTTACATATTTTTATGGCTTGTGGCTTTTATAGATTTTCGACAGATGTTACCTTGAGTTTTCGGTAAAGTTTATTTAATAAAATATAAAATTTTATGTCTCTACTAGAAATTTTTATATTTTCTAAAAATTTGTTAAAGCTTAACTTCTGGTTTCAAAACATTTGTGTCAACATAAATTCTAGAAATATTTGCAAGTTTACCTATTTTTTTCTTTTTTTTTTTTTTTTTGTATGTGTCAATTGTTTTGCAAATTTTTCTCAAGGTTCGATTTAAGTTAAACGGTTTTTTTTTTCAAAGTTATTGTGACGTAAAAAATTAAAAATTCTTGAACTTTAGTTAACCTTAATGTAGAATCGTTAATGACGTAGATGGTGATTTCAAGCCAGTAAAAAATAAAACGTAATTAAAAATATACCCAAAAGTGGTCCATAACCTATATATAAGATATATATTTCCATAAAATTTTTTAATTTTAAAAGAGAAATGTACTTTAATCTTTTGTCTTCATTATTATTATCTCTTCTGGCTTTCGAAGAGACGTTCTTCTCTATGCTCTCTTTTCAAATATGCTAAATTTGCCATCGTTAGAAATATATTTTAATCTGTTAGCTAAAAATTTTTATAAAGCATCCAGTGGGATCGTGAACACTGCTCTGCTCCTCTTGTATTCTATCCAAACAACAATAGTTCTCATATACACAAATTTATAAGAAAAACACTTCTCGGAATCCTTAAAAAATTATTTGAATTTTACCAACGACCACCACAAAACTATAAATTCAAGGAAAATCAATTTATGCCATTACACAAAATTAAATTTCGATAATTTATTTTCCAGTTCTGAAATAACTAAAATAATTCGGCTACGTCTGGGCCACACAAATGTCACTCACAAACATCCATTTTGATCTTGCTGCATCGAATAGCTGTCCTTTCTGTAACAGAGGCACCTCTATTTCCATTCAACATGTACTAAATCGTTGTCCTAACTTTGCGAGGCTAAGAAATAAATACTTCCCAAACTTGCAGCGTCTTTACATGCTCTCTAAAGTACCTTAAAGAATCGAACTTGTATCACTTAATATAAATTTTACATGATTATCTAAATAATTAATTACACAGCCTTGCAAATTTCCATTTTTCGGATGCGAATTAAATGGGACCGAGTGTTTCGAAGGAAATTTTCGTGCTGAACACGAATCTGGGCTCATCACGTCATGCTTTCGAGATAAAGGGGTTGAAACCCCTATAAATAACGTATTTGGCCATTTTTAAAAAAATGTAGAGTCGAACCCTGACGTGCTACGATCTCCGTTATTGTCTGCAATTGAAGGTTGAACTTTGCTTTTGAAATGAGCCCTATCCCAAATTATTCGCACGCACTCTTAGAGTAGGGGGTCCACTTATGTTAAGGGGGTTGGAAAAAAAGAACAATGTAACTTATTTACACCCAAAATTAAGAAATACTGGAAGAAGCAATTTTCCTAGGGGTATTTAATGTCGCTGATTACAAATCTGCAGTCAGATTTCAAAAATTCAAAATGGCGGATTTTAAACAAAAATTACATCAGATTCATAATCAGTGAACTCAAAGATTCCCAGGTATCAGGTGTTTCCGAAATGGAAAAACTGATACTGAATTTGTTTCCAAGAACCTAGGATGCATAATTTTCATATTTCGGGGATTTACTTTTTTTATATAATATGAACGCTCAATATACTTTGAGAAATACATTAAGTGTTACTAATTCAAATTTCTATTAATACAAAATTCATTAATTGACAAAGCTACAACGTTAATTTGAACCATAAAAAAAAGAAAAACTTAAATGAAGCACGTCGCATGAAATCTTTGTAATTTAGCGCAAAACTATCTAAAAACTCTCATTTTCATTTTGATTTGTGCTCATTATAGATAATTACGAAACTATATATATAACTTTTTGCATAAAACAAAAGCACTTCAACCCACTTCGCAAATGCAAACTTAAGATACAACTTTGATTTGTGTAACTCCTACTCTCAACACCTCCGAAATACTCGAAGCATTTTCCCGACAAATTCGAAACTCATTAATTAAACAGCAAATTAAGGCAAAAATAAATTTTCTTGTCCTTTTTTTGCATTGTTTAAGTAAATGAAACGTAAGGGTTCTGTGTTTTTGTGTAAAACATTTTTGCAGTATTTACACGCAAATGATTTATTAAGCCTTATAAATTGTGATTATTAATGACAAAATTATTCTTTTTGGTTTAGAGATACATTTGAAACTTTCAGTTTATTGCTAATGAATGAATTAATGAATAAACGACGACACGTGCCGGTATCTTAAACAAAATTTTAATTGGTTACTATTATTTGTATAAATTACTTTGTCATTTGAAGTTATTAATTTAATTTTTATCAGTTTAAAAATAAATATAAGTAGAAAATAAAGTTCTGAATTTAAAGTTGATATAAAGTTTAATTAAAAAATTTTTAATTTTACGAAAATATCTAAGAATTTTTAAAAGTCCAAACACGCACTTATGGAAACACAGTTGGAAAAGCAGACATTTTTAGCTGATTAAGAATTTATATACATTTTTTTTCTGAGTGTTAGAAACCAGAGCTCCCCGAACGTAGTAGTCCATTAGTCAATTAAAAGAACGAGCGAAAAATAAGTCTGCACTAACTGCACAGCAAAATAATCAACTTGAGTAAAACAAATTTTATTTTTATACTGTTTTCTCGAGTAGCTGTGACGTGCGTTGCAGCGCAAAAACCATTATTATAATCTTTGGTATGTTTGTATTAGCGTTTGTACATACAATAATGCTCCTACCAGCGATACCAAAATGCTTCCTAAACAAGGTCTTATGCAGTTCCGTTACGATTTAACAAAAAATGGTAATTTTGAATTCGATATTTGGATCATATTCGAACACATTAGGTAGAATTTCATTCTGAAATATTATGCAACTTACTCTCTACCAAGACATAGTGTAGACTCACTACCAATTGTTCTCACGACTTGTCCGAACAGCAGAGCACTTCATATGAAGATACCCAAAATGCGTCAAATTGTTTGTTGTGTTTGGGAATACTGAAAAAAATAGATCTAAAATATTAAAAGAAAATAGCGGAAACTAGAACACTTCAAAAATTCACATTTAATTTTTATAATCTCCACAACAAACAAACAAACAAACAAACAAACAAACGCTTAGAAGCTGATATGCCAACCATCAGCGACCCTAAAATGCTCACTGCCACTTATGCCAATGACACCGCCTTTTAGCCAATGATAAGTCCCCACTCGTGGCGTCCAGCATAATCCAAACTCAGCTGCGACCCCTTTAAACATATGGCTAAGACGGTGGAATATAGTTGTCAACCCAGACAAATCCACACATTACGTTTGCCCTGAGAAGAGAGACTGCCCTGCCGTCAGTCTGGATGGCGTTGCCATACCCAGCAGCGTCACTGCAAGTACTTAGGCCTGGTATTGGATAGACGCTTAACCTGGAGTAGTCATCTCTCACAAAAACGTTCCCAGTTGAACGAGAGGTTGCCCAAGCATCTGTGGCTGCTAGATAGAAGGTCCACCATCAAACTAAGGATCAAACTCCTCCTTTACAAAGCCATACTTAAACCTAAGTGGACGTATGGCATAGCACTCTGGGGCACTGCAAAGAGAAACAACAGGGAAAGAGTCCAAGTCTTCCAAAACAAGGTTCTGCGCATTATTTCTGAGGCGCACCCATATCATACCAATGCAGAAATCCACTAGGAACTAGAAGTCCCTCTCATAAGCCAGGAGGTGGCTAGGCTCACTAAGGCATATCTGGATAGACTGGACAACCATGTCAACCCTCTGGCCATAAACCTGCTGGATAACAGTACAACGACTCGGCGACTAAAGAGGTTACACCCCCCTGGATTTGCCACACACATAAACTTTTAAATCCTCCTCCCTCCTCCATCACTCCCCCACTCTTTTTAAACCACAATAACAACTCCCAAGTCATGGAATACTTTATAGAATGTCAATGTTATGCATTACAATTCGCTGATAGTCCCCCTTACGGACTGATTGCAAATAAAGAACACAGCATAAAAAAAAAAAATGTTATAATCTCCACAACAAACAAACAAACGCTTAGAAGCTGATCTTAACTTTTTAGATTTCAATATCAATTTCGTAAAAATATTTATACAGCTGAACAAGACAGCACGTGCCGAAATTATTTAAATAAATAAAAATGTGTCTTATAAAATATTTTTTTTTGGATTTATCTAGTCTATTTCTTTTTGCATTATAATCCACAAAAAACTTAGTTTTTTCGATTTTTTCTACTTTTTTGCCTTATTATTTATAACAATTTTTATTTTAATTTTAATAAATTTTTCAAAATTGGAATTAAAATAATAAACGTCTTCAAAATATTTGCTTACAGCAAATGACAAATTGTACTACAAATTATAGTTTTCGATTCAAATAAATAAAAATAATAATAATATTAAATTAACAAGCAAACACCTGTATATTTATTTCTATTTTCAGATTTAAATACTGTGAATATGAACAGAT
Source organism: Leucophenga varia (assembly GCA_018903435.1). NCBI lineage: Eukaryota > Metazoa > Arthropoda > Insecta > Diptera > Drosophilidae > Leucophenga > Leucophenga varia. Next base: position 6,269 of record JAEIFJ010000352.1, on the reverse strand, counting down.
GCGAAATTATTTCTATGTATCAAAGAGCTCAGGCAAAAATTTTACACCTGTTACAACAAATGGAAATACGATTCATACACAAATTGACAAGAAGACGTGTAGAAAACTTGATTTAAAAATATACAAAACATTATCAGATACATATATATTTAACGGAAGGTTTGTAAAGTATTGAAGAAAGCAACTGAAAAAGATAGCAAACAAAACAAAATATACGAAATTCGATACGAAAAAAAACTCGAATTTTCGTACAGTGTACAAAAATTTTGTAAAATGTAGTAAAGTTTTGTAAACCAATTGGTTATGGAAATAAAATCGTTAAAAACTTTGTCTACATGCAACGAATTCATTTGCTTAAAGTTAATTAGACTTTCCTGATTTGTTTCGCTATCTTTTTCGTTCAGTTTACGAATACTTTTGTACATAGCAAGAACCGCATTCTAAACGGTTGGTTTATGTGTGACTGGTATAAAAGTTTTCGATACTAGTACGTTTCGGGTACTCATTAAATTCTGTGATTTTGTTATTGGAGAAAATGAAAAGTAGAGTTTCCAGTTCGAAGTTCCATTTTAAGACGTCGCTTGAATCTCGTACTGATCTTCTGCTTAAAATTTGGAGAATGAGCCTGGACTGGCGGACATGCCAAGCCTTAGCTCTATTTGTGTGCTTGAATGAATCAAAGCTAAAGCAAACAAAAACGGTTGCAATAAAAGCAAAAAAAAAAAATACTTTATAAATTGTCTGAATTCTGTGAGATCTCTCTCGTCAAGCTGACATTATTTGTTTCAATTTCCACTCGTTCCACTCGATCTAGGAAATAAATTAAGACTTTAATTGAAAAAGTTAAGCATTAATATTTATTTGAAATTTTTGAAATTTTATTAAAAATATACAAAAAATATAAAATTTTATTAAAATAAATATTTTAGTTAATAATTTCTATATAAGCGGTTTTCCTTATAACCCGCTCCACAAGCAGATTATCCCGCAATATTACAAGTACCAGCAGCATTAACATTGCAATAACTCAAAGGCACATTTATATCCGTTGAAAAAGCTAAAAAAATAATACATATATTAAAATAAATATGAAAATATTTGTTTTAAGCGCCTACAAATCGAAGCTATTCTGCATATCGCTTGCAACAAATTTTTGTGTTTTGAATTCACATTTTTACAAAATTCTCTTAATTTATCGATAAATTTACTTACTATATTTTCTATAGCAGATATCTATTAAACGTTGACATTCATTTGCATAATAACGACAAACATTTGTATTTGTATTTTGTACACAGATCGGCGTTTGTGTATCACAATTACGTTTCGTACGCCAAATACAAAATATGCCTTTCTCACTGTTACGATAACCGACAGTTCTCAGGCCCCAAGCAATGCTGCAATAAACGCTGCAAATGATTAAAATTGTAAAATGAACTTCATCGTTTGAATTTTTTAATTAAACTGTGCCAAAATTTTACTTCAAATTTGTTTATATACTTTTTTTGGGGGCTTAGAAATCGTTTCAATATTTATTCTGTTCGATAGATTTAAGTGAAAGTTAATGAAAGGTAAATAAAAAAAAAAATATTTTAATGGTCCACGACATAAATCTTTTTTTCTATGAAGTAAACAAAAATTTGAAGAGAGTTTTTGTAAAAGTTTATCTGCTATGAATTATGCCGTTAGAGCTTGTAGCTATCTAAGCAAATATGTCGACTACAGTAAAGCCATAATAAATAGCAACAAATTTGAAGACACTTGATACATACTCATAGAGGTGGAGAACTATCGATAGCACTATCGACACTATCGATGGTTGATCACTATCGAACCGCCATCGATAACAGCGCTGCACTAGCGATAGTTTTGGACAACGTTTTGCGCATCACCAAAAAAAGTATGATACTCTGGAATCAAATAAGGTAAAACTCTTCTGTATTTGAGCATTCGAATAATGGGATCTATTATTCTTTAAGTCTCTTTATTCTTGATTTTTCTAAAAAAATCTTTAAAAAAAATGTTTCGAAAATTATAAAAAAATAAATTAAATTAAAAAAAAAATTAAATTCAAAACAATTACACAACAAAATAAAATTTATTAAATAAAGACCTTCACATCAAAGAACATCGCTGTAGCAGCTTTTTTGGAAAAAATAAAAATTTAAAAATAAATTCGCTGTCACAAAAGGTTTTTATATAAATTTTTTTATACCCCATTAAAAACGGACACAAAAAAAGAAAAGGACAAGAAAGAAAAAACGTTTGCTCTTCAGTGAGCACGACTACGAGATACAAATTAAAAAGAAAAAAAAAAATGGTACTGAAATTAATGCAGAAGACAGAGCCCCAGAAAACTTATATTCAATGCGTGACTAAGAGCTGCTTTTCGAGAAGCCATTTTTGCACTCAGATGAGCATGGCTAATTTGGTTCAAAAGGACCCCTCAGAAAAAGTAATGGAATGAAATAAATTTGAACACATACGAATTCAGCATTCTCCCTTTCGAAATCGTACTATAAAAGCACAAAAAATAGTTGCATTTCTATGTCCGCCAAAAATACCCAACAAAAGGGCAATTTCTTTTTCAATATTACACCATTTTGAATACTCCAATTTTTTTTGTGAATGTAAATTAAAAAAAAATTTTATGGCCCGTTAAGAAAGAATGCCAGATATTCTGGATTAGCTCGACGAAACAAATCGATCTAATATTAAAAAAAAAAAAAAAAAAAAAAAAGGATCATTATATCCGCACCACTGAACATTACATGTTAAACCTGATAGTAGCGCATACACGGCTTATACTACTAAATTGTATGGGCGTTTCGGGTTCCCTCCCGTTAGCATTTTTTGTCCTTTTGTTTTTTTTCTATTGCAGCTTGTCCAAAATATGCTCGCCTAGTATGAAAAACAAAAAGCACTAAAAATACCAGTTTTTTTGCTTAAACTAGTATTAAAACATACAAAAAAGTAAAACATTTTTCTATAGTTCACAAATGAAACGAATGCATTGTTTTAGTAGTCTATAATCATAGTTGCATTGTTTGCTTTCAAATGAAACTGGTTTTGAACTCGTAGGTTGCATAGTTGCAGCGTCCATTGCGGACATAGAAATATTTATTTTTTTATTTTTACATGCATTTGCTCAAAATTTATTGGTGAAGGGTATTAAAAAAAATTAAATCAAAGTGCAACAGCGCAACAAAATGAAATGGCAGCAACTAAAAATGAAAATGGAAAAAAGGTTGCATTCGTTGCAGCTCATAAAGCGGAAGTTTACTTTTCCAATTAAAATTACGTATTTCCGTTTGCCATAAGAGGCAACAATGTTTCATTTATAGCAGCAGCGACTCGCTCTTACTTATGTGTTTTTAATTAAACTATATATCACCCCTATCTCTCTCTCTCTTCTTTCTCTCTTTCGCACTGCTTTTATAGCATTTTATATTATCTTTTGCACGTTTTAAACTCGTTTACCTTTTGGCATTGACATTTTTTCTTTTTTTTTATTGCAAACGGAAAGCAATTACAAAAAAATAAATTCTAAAAATAACAAAAACAATTTAATGCGCAAAAGAAAGTGTTAAATTCGAGATTTAAGAGGTAAGTTTGAAAAATGTAAAAAAAACAATTAATTTTTACTTATTTTAACTTTCAAACATTTTCATGCAACTCATGCAACTGAAAAAAAACATAAATAAAAATGAATTGCAAACATGGCGTATGAAAATATTTGCTGTCGTATATCAACATTTTCATATAGAAACGACAACAATTAGAGCAAATATAATGATTGTTATGTATTGTATGTACTTATCAATGATATACATACATACACATACATATATACATGTACATAACATTGTTGTGGTTGTTGCTGTTGTTGTTGTGTTGCATTTTAATTGGAATCACATTTATAAAAGCAAAAATTTTACCATAAATTTCATATTTTTCAAGGCAACAACAACAACAACAAAAACAATGGCATAAAATTGCAGTAAAACATAACAAAAAAAAAAAAAACAAAAATTACAAAAAGGAAAATTTTAGTTTTGCAAGAAACAAAGCACATATACTCTTAACACTAAGGCATATGGGCAGACAGACAAAATTTTGTGATTAAAAGTAGGACAGACATACTCTTACATAGCTATCTGATCAGGAATAAAAGCAATGCGCGCCATTTGAATGAGTCACCCTGTAGCTCCAAAGTGATATGATATAGTAACGGTATTTTTGTACTATTTCTTTGTTCAAATATTCTTCTCTCTCTCTCTCCTTTCTCTCTCTAGCTCTGTAAAAAAGTTGTTTGTTCTGAAAAAAAAAAGCCGTAATTTTTACATGGACCGGCGAAATGCAGTGCAAACGTCTGAAACTAAAGCCTATCTAAGAACTCTAGCCTATCTATTGCAAAAGAATAAAAAAAATGAGAGAGGTCAGCATTTTGCAGATTCATTTTTGAAAAAATTTGTTTGAAAACAGGAAAATATGCGAAAAAAAATAATATTTAGAACAATTCGAAGACTATAGCTATTATTTTCAAGATCTACGCAATAAAACTCATTATTTGGGCAAAATTTTTGTGTTTCGATAAGTAAAAAATTTGAATCAGTACAAAAATATTTGAGTGTACCGAAACAAATTAAAACTATCGAATCAGCTTGGAACTCGATTTCAGTATTTGATTTGGTATTTTTACACTTTTCATTCAAATTACGAATGTGTAAAGTTGAAGCCAAAATAAAGCTCAACATTCCTAAACTTTCGGATACCCGGCGTGTGCAAGTACGTTATTAGAGCATGTCCGTATTTTACCGAATCGCATTGGTGGTTTTTGAGCAGTTCATTTCGATGGCTTTTTGTACTTTTTATTTTTTTATTACAGCGCAACTAAAATATGTTGCGGCTAATATTAAAAACATACAAAATACAAAATTTTGAGGCTAGTATAAAAACATTTAAAATTGGAAAACATTTTTGTATTGAAAAATTAGCAAATCGACATCAACATGCTTGCGTTGCTGCCTTTCAAATGCAGCCGGTTTGGAACTCATAGGTTGGTTGGTTGCAGAGTACATAGCGGACATAGAAACGTTAAAAAATTAAAAAATTACTTTTAGGCCAGCAGACAATAGGAAAACACACGCGAGTATTCTATTCACGTTACAAACGACGCATCAAAAGTAATATACTATTTGTTAAACCAATTTTGAGTTTTGTAAAACAAAACCAAAAGCAAAACGCATCAAAGTAACAATAGAAAATTTATGGACTTCATTTTCAGTTTTGGCTGGTTTAGCTGCTTTTTCAATGCGCTATAAATTTTATGTTTTAAGTATTTTAGTTTTGCTTAGCCAAGTTTATAGTGTGGAAGCATATCTTGTATAATATAAACGGCACTGCTAGCGGCATTTGACTCTTATATATTGGGTTGTTCAATAAGTAATGTCGTATCTGTGATCGAATTTTGATTTAAAAGGCAACTTCATTATGCCCCCCTAATAAAACCCCACCTCCCTATTTGCAAAAACTCAGACAACCAGTTTTCGCAAGCCTTTTTGAGGCCAGCGTTGTACCACCAAAAGCGTTTTGCATGGCCCGGAAAAGATGTTAATCACTTGGTGCCAGGTTCGGACTATACGGTGGGTGCGATAGAACATCCCATCCGAGCTTCCGTAGCTTCTTGCGGGTCATCAAAGATGTGTGAGGCCGAGTGTTGTCCTGGTGGAACACTACACACTTCCTGTTGGCAAATTCTGGCCGCTTCTGGTCAATCATCTGCATCAAACGGTCGATCGAACTAAGCGTCTGGCCATAGTTGAGCAGCTCATAGTGAATGATTCCCTTTCAATCCCACCACACACACACAGCAAAACCTTCTTGGCCGTCAATCTGGGCTTATCGATGGCTCGCCGCGCTTCAACCATGACCTTTTTCGCTGGACGTTATCGTAAGTGATGCACTTTTCATCTCCAGTCACTATCCTCTTTAAAAATGGGTCGAGCCTTTAAGCGATCCAAAAGATTTTTTTTTGCGTTAATTCGTGTGGCACCCAAACATCTCCTTTTTTTTAGAAATCCCATCTTCTGCAAATTGTTCCAAATGGTTGTATGTCTTATACCCAGTTCCTGGCCAATCGAACGAGTGCTAACATGCCGGTTCACTTGGATGATTTCGACTATTTCATCGGATTGGCCAACCGGTACGAGGTACATCTTTGACATCCACTACACCAGAACGAAATCGATTGAACCAACGCTGTGCTG